>NW_023611840.1:0-76789 GCF_013339725.1 Rhipicephalus microplus | reverse complement strand
AAATACATCTTGGTACTTCTTGCCCTTCCAAGCCTTCAGCTTCACTTTAGATAACATTAAAAAGCTCTAATGCTCAAATAAAAACTTTTCCTATCGCAAGTCAGCTGTGCCGAGATCACTCGAGTGCCTTTCATCCATGCGACTTCCAGGAAACGTCAGCCTTAGCAGGCCAGCCGAGTCCATCTATGTTTACCAGAACATTTCTAGTTTAAGACACTGAATTCGAGCGTTCAGGAATCACCGCAAACAAAGGTTGGACATCTGTTAACGTAAATGAAGCGTTTTCTTGTGTGTATCTATGGTCCGCACAATGAGTAGTTATCATCGATGCGACGAACTTTCAGCAAGGCATTTAGGCCATCACCGGAAGCTGCCGGCCGCACTCACTGGTAATTTTCCTCACTCATATGTAAAAACGCGTACATCTCATTCATATCTTAGTGAACTAAACCAATGACCTTTCTTTAGCTCAATGTATTCATATTTGCCGAAATTTTAGTTGTATGAGTACTAACAGAACTGTAAACTTATACATCAATACACCCGCTGTACTGACGTCAGCGCTAGCGTGAGAAAAATAACCAGTAAACGATGGTATAAACAGAAAGATCTAAAAAAAGTAAGGAAGGTTTATCAGACGCACTTACGCTTTTCTACTCTGGCCCTAGGGGACAAGATAAATGGAAAAGAGAGATAGAAGAAAAGAAGGAACGAAGATACACAGAACCCCGAGCACACTTGGGGAAGCACATCGTGTTGAGATAATTTCTCAGGTTTGTTCCGTTCAGGTATTTCAGCAGGGCTTTATTTCCATTACGCAATATCGAAGTAATAAATTATTAGTGATATGTGGAGTTCAATTTCACAAACACATCCTATGATTATGCTAGACGCCGTGGTCAAGGACTCCGAAAACTTTGACCGACTTGTGTTCTTTGAAAGGCACTCATATCTAAGAATGCATGGCCCTCTACCAACTTCGTCTCTGTTGCCTTGACAGAATCCCCAATTCCTGAGGCAGCAACACAAGCATGCGCACACAAAAAATACGTCTTTAATTGTGTACAAATTCGTGTACTTGAATTACTTGAGCAAAGCAAAAATAAGAAAAAAATGAACGAAAAGAACGCATACCTAGAACATTACAATCTGCTTTTAGGAAAGGAAAAATAATCACATACATGCATAAAAACTTTTTATGCAGAATCACACACACACACACACACACGAGAATGTATAGTACACACAAAAATACTTTTATTTAATCTTGCACATACGAATTCAGTCATCAACCGAGTCCGTCAGATGCTCCAGAAGACGGTGGGCGAGGATGAGTCCATATGAATTTCTCTGTGCTTAAAATAATCGTTTTCTCAGATAAATCATTTTAGGAAACTATACGCGAGTCGATGAGCTGATTTAATATGAGTGGCACCTGGTACCGGAGCATATTCTGTCCAGAGTAAGTGCGGTTAGCTGGTATAATTCAGTTTGTATTGGGGTAGTGTGCGTAGTGAGACTGAGATAGTCTCAAAGAGACGACACCACGTAAGCTGACCTGGTATTTTATATAGGAAGCGTTTATTTGCGTGCTGCAAGTACTTCGGCATCCATCTATGTATCTGTCTTTCTATCCATCTACCTATCTAGCCGCCTGCGTCTGCGTGCTCTTGTGACTACCCGCTCGGCTTAGGGTAAACGAACATTAGTTTTGAGGATAAAATGGTTCGATGAATACGGCTTGGTATTTATGACATAAATAAGTCAGAATACTGTCGCGTGCGTCGTTAAACATTTTCCGCCAGACATTTGCAGGTATTTAATGACGTAGCACGTAAAATCTGTGAGACACTAGACAAGAGAAGTCACACAGGTGAGCGCTTTGAAAGTTTCCTTGTCCTGTTTTTCAGATATTTTACGCAATATGTCATTAATTATGTCTTACTATGATGCCCAACTTTACGCGTTAGTGGCACATACACGCGGGCGAGTATGTGCTACTGTCAGGAGGAAACGTTTCGATGACGTAGAGGGGGTCTTCACGAGTACATCCACACGTAGGCGCCTAGACAGAAAGATAAGCATGTAAATATGTAGATAGAAACATTCAAAGCGCTTTCAGCTTCCTAAGAAATGTTTCGCATCGAAAACACAAAAAAGTAAGAGGAAATAAATGGAAAAGTTGAGATTAATGAAGAAGTTTGCCAAGCTCTGCTCTTCATTCGAGCCTGACACCGCAAGTGCAAAGATGCCATTTTTTTTAATTTTCAGTTGAATTTACAACTTCGATTACGCGGCGAAGCTGTGGCGTTTCACAACCGAATCCATTTGCTTAATGAAAATTTTCCATGTAAGGCTGAAGCTTCTCCTACCATTTGCGAAAATATGCGAATACCACGTGTACAGTTTTCATTGGAAATTGGGCGCGCCTCCTTATTTCCGTTGAAGTCCAAGCTAACGCATTACATTTTTCTACAAGAATGCCGTACTGCATGCAATGTTTGTGGTTGTTCAGCTCTGTTATCTCTGTCCTAATTAAATCACTTCAGACGGTAATAGTTTTACTGAGATTAGGAGTTACTGCATTAGTTGTTTGTGCCTGGAACATCTGTTTTCTTGAAGTCAGTGATGTGGGGACCGTGTCACAGAAAAACAGCTTTGCAATTTACTGCTTTTCAGTAAGGCACCATGTGTGCAATAAATTGTCATGCAGCAACTTTAGAAAGAGAGAGAGAGAGAAATAAATAAAAAGAAGAGACAGGGAGGTTAACCTAGAAGAACTGGTTTGCTACCCTGTACAAAGGTGGGCAAAAGGGTCGGAAAGAGGATGGAGATAGAGATATATATCGGGAGTTTCGATCATAGTCGTTTAGACAGGCCAGTTGAACTCAAGAAGCGCCGAAGCACCATCACAACCATCTTCTGCGACATACAGTCCTGCCGGTAGCGCAGGATTCCATCTTCTCAAAGAGTCTGGTTGTTCAGTTCATCAATTGCATTGCAGATAGAGGGTCTCTGCGAGCAGTATTGTGGGCATTCACACAAATTGTGCCAAGTCGTTTTGTCAACGCCGCAATGGTAACGTGCAGCAGTGTCAGCCATTTCTATGCGGAACGCATAGCGCATTCGTAAATGCGACGCCCAACCACAATCTGCACAGCCCTCGTCTCGTTGGCGCAATGCCGGAGGAATTTCTAAGACTTAGAGTTGGGTCTAAAGTACATAAACCGTCCACGGATGAAATGTGACTCGTTCTTCGGGACGTGATGCGCTTGCGAGCAAGCATGCGGAGTTTCTGAGCAGCAGTCGTTCTGGAGAGCGGAATTCACATTTGATCGCTTTTCAGTTTAGACAGAACGGGCAGCTCGATCAGCCCATTCATTGCGAATTATTCCACAATGTCTTGGAAGCCATTCAAAAGCTATTTCATGCCCTTTCTCAACTGAATTGGTGAGTATTTTCTGCAATCTCGAATACCAGCTGGTCGTACGGGCCGTGGCGTAAAGGTGACAGAAGGGATTGCAGTGCCGCCTTTCAGTCACAGAAAATTGTCCATTTTTGTGGCTGTTGATCGCTGATGGAATTGCAATGCGGCATGAAGAGCTGTGAGCTCTGCTCCCGTTTACTTTATAAGGTGGGAGGTCTTGAACTTTTCGTGTCGTGTCATTATTGGTATAAAAATGGTGCCGTTTAACTCTTCTGTAAAACAGAGCCGTCGGTGTATACGTGTATACAGCTTTGATACGTCTCGTGTAACAAGAACAGGGCAAGCAGCCTAAGAGCAGGTGACGACATATAAGCTTTTTTCTGGATGCCTGTTATAGCTAGCCTGATGTTAGCTGAGTCAAGCACAGAGGAGGAGTCGAAGGCATGGCGGCGGGTGTGGAAGCTGTTGGCAAAGAATCGCGATATGTGGTTACCCTTTGGCAAAATGATGAACATGGTCTGTCTGCTGGTAAAGAGGCTAGGTGGCGGCAGGGGGTTCCGAGCAAATATGCATTATATGTGTCCTGAGTGCCTCAACGTCGATATGTGTCCATGATTAGGTGGTCATCGGCGATTGCTATAGCAGCCATTGTCGACGCACTACAAGGCAATCCGAGACAAATCCGGAGTGCCGGGGACTAAACACTCTGTAGCATTCGTAGGCTTATTTTGCTTGCATTGGTCAATGCTGGTAAGCTGTACCGCAGGAAATCGAGAAAAAGTACCCTGTACAGCTGTAGCATTGCGCGTGGGAGACATTCCCCAAGTCTTCCCTGAAAAGAACTTCAGTATATTACAGTGTCGTTAACCGTTTCTTCATGTACGAAACGTGATCGCCCGTGACAGATTCCTGTCAATTATGATGGCCAAAAACTTGTGTGATCGAACGTATGGTACAGTTTGACCACAGATGCTTATGGTTAACTTATTCATCGGCTTTAGTGTAAAGGCTACGAGGGCGCATTTCTCGGAAGAAATTTGCAAGCTTCGATGTCGGAGGTAACCGTACTGTTTCAGTGGTAGCTTTTTGAATTTTCCCTTGCAACTGCAGGTGTGTTACAGACGATGCCTAAACGCAGATATCATCTGCGGTACATTGATAGCTTGACTGTGCTTGGCAGATGCTCAGTGAGAGGCAATTAGTGTAAGATTGAATAGCATAGGGCTGAGTACACCAACCTGAGGGACGCTACGTTGGCTGTAATGTGGAGAGGTTTGACCGTCTTCAGTGCTCACAAAAAAGAAAACTTCCTATGAAACGATTGGGACTGCGAGAAATATTCTTCGAGGAACACATTGCAATTTTAAACGCGCGCGTTGAATTTATTACTTCCTTCTGCGGGCTGTCACTGCGCACTATTTTTAAGTAGCGGTGTGCGAATTAACAAAAGATTTACCATATATCCTCACGTACACATTCAAATTTGTTTTTTTTTTCTTTTGTAGTCAGGAGATTATACTTTTGCGCCATTGCACAAAGTTTGTTGGTTTCAGAGTTAATGATAAATTTGTTGAACAGTATAACAAGCCCATATATTTAACGAAAAATGCAAGAAGAAGCTAGTTTAGTGAGAATTGAGATTTTTCAGGCAAGCACGAAAGCCAAATCTGAATAAACCGGGGTGGTTTCACGTGGCGCTTCTGTGTTTTGCGCCAAAAAAGAACGTCATAGGGTTATGGGTGCTTTCCCATTAAACGTCTGCAAAATGTAGATTTAGCCTAGCGAATGCGAACTTGAGAGATGTGTAATTTAAATTTGCTTCGCTGCAAATGCGCGTATTTACAATATTTGACGTACCTGACACTGAATAAGGAAGGTTCGCTCATGTTTCGAGAATCTGTGTAAACAACGTAAGCGCATGCAGATACAGCATGCGAACTTCCGCAGTTCGCAATGTTAGGGAGTTCACATGTGAAATGCTGCAGCTTCTTGAACGCAGCCGACTGCATACAGCCCGTTAAAAGTTTTAAAACGCGCCCAGGTGCCTTGATGTAATTTTGTAAGCTTCCTTACTTTCGTGTCTGAACCAAATATATGCATCGGTAGAAGAGCGATGCGTCTGGTAATATTTTATTTCTGTCTACATCAGACGCACCTTCCTTATGCTGCGCGGTGGTTATCCTTTAATGAAGCTTTCTAGTTGAAAATATATACTTATTTCGCTCTCCCGAGAAACTATGCAGATAAGAAGCAATCGTAAATGTTGTTCTTCTGGCCTGTTAGGTGTTAAATGTACGGGTTCATGTTCCCTGCTCCTCTAATAGGCAAAACGACTGTACAAGCCAACACAACAGCGCTTCTGAGAAAGCGCGTTATCCTGACCATCACAGATTGACAATAGTTGTGACGTAATTGCGACATTACACAGCGTGCCTTTACATAAGGACGCCAAAGTGGACTACTGGGATCATCCAGTGCATGATTCATGGTAGATGTATACCACGCAGGTACAGAACACGGACGACAAGCAGACGCCCACTGCGTTTGTCCCCATATACTTGTACTCCATGTTTTCTTGCACGCAGTGTAGATGAATAATGACGCCATCACATCACGTCGTCACTTGGTGAAAGATGAGCCGATACCGGAGGCAGTGTGGTGGCAACGTCATGGGTGTAGGTAGGGTTTTCCCTTCATGCGGGGTGAAAGTTCGTGCCAACGTACCGTCTTCCTGCTATATAACATGCGAAGCACTTCTTAGCGAACTTCGGCAACATGGAGCGTATCTATCTATTCTTCTATCTATCTATCTATCTATCTACTATCTATCTATCTATCTATCTATCTATCTATCTATCTATCTATCTATCTATCTATCTATCTATCTATCTATCTATCTATCTATCTATCTACTAGCAGGCTACGACTTTTAGCTGTCCTGACCGTTTCTATAATGGTATCAATACCAAACTTGATATGTCATAACATGACTGTTTGAAGAGCATATCTGATTATTCATGACATGAAAATCGTTATATGTATGTCATGAATGTCATAATTTACATTTCATGGTCCTACAGCTTTTGTGGTGATTTCATTCCCATGGCATGTTGCAAAACTGGAACGGTATAGCATGATTGCATGACAAACACAAGCGACAGACCCTAACATGAAAATCCTGATATACATGTCAAGTAACAACATGGCTACATGCAATACTCATGATGCGCTCGCGGCCGTTCTGGTAGCTTCACGTGTACCAAGCTCGTTTTACGCGACGCGAACGGACGACATAGGTAATGACACGTCCAAACATGATAATCACGACATGCGTGTAAAATAACAACATGAGTACATGCCACAAGCATGATGTACTCGCGGCCGTTTAACTAGCTTCACATCTACCAAACTCTGTATTACACGACGCGAACGGACGGCATAGCTAAATCACGTCCAAACACGATAATCATGACATGCTTGTAATGAAACAAGCATGACTACATGCCACACTCATGATGCGCTTGTGGCCGATTCACGCATGCCAATTTCGGTATTACGTGACGTCAATGGATGACGAAAGTATGTTACTGGTGCAAACACCATAAGCATGACATGCGTGTCATGTGAGAGTATGACAACATGTCACAGTCAAGGCGCCAATACATTTTCACATAACGTGGTGCGCGTGCTCGCCGGCGTTCATTTTGTCGCGCCACGCCAGCGCTGTCACGCCAGGCACCGGTCCTGCTATATATATAAACAGGCGCTCACCGTGCTGCGTTGCTTTGACGCATGTGCGATTCAGCGCGTCCGGCGTCCCTCCGTCACGAAAAGAGGAAGACGCAGTGTTGTGTGGGTAACACACCGGCGTGAAACGCAGCAATATGTCGCATTTCGTGACGGTTGCCGTCGGGCCGCGTCGACGGACGCTGGTTGCGCCTGGCGTCAGACAATAGAGTGGTCGCGTTTTGCTAACGTTGCGTTTGTGTGCTTAGTGTGCGCGCAAGGCAATGCTACAATGGAGTATATTGGCCCCTTCATGATGTGCTCGCGGCCGTTTTACTTGCTTTACATATACCAAATTTCGTGTTACATGCCGTCATTGAATGACAAAATATACGTCTGGTGCAAAAATGATAATCCAAACATGCACCTCATGTAAGAACTTGACAACATACCACGCTCAGGGCGTGCTGGCAGCCGTTTCGGCAGCGCCTCATAAACTAAAATTATTATAACGTGACGTGAATAGATGAGAAAGGTAAACGACACGTCTAAACATAATAGTCATTACACGGAAGTCATGTACGGCATGATTTACCTCCACCTCACAACGTAGTGCTGATTTAAAAGAGACATATCAACATTTCTCAATCGTGCCTCGCATATCATCCATTACCACAGTACGTGGGATCTGCCATTTTTTATTTTATTGGGCTGACTTTGCACTCCCCTCAAGACGCAGCTCCCCCTTCCCATTAGGTCAATAGGTGGGGCTGATTTAGCACCCCCCTCTCTTAAGTGACTACGAGCTCCCTCCTTCCACAGTAAACAAGAATAGGGCTACCTTCGTATTAGAAGGCTTTCGGAAGGAGAAGGAAAATCACTACGTAAAGTATGGCAAAAAAATTGGCCTCGTATCTGCATGTTACACTGCAAATGTCGAAGGACGATAGTCTTGCGTCTGGACAGAGTCAATGAAATATTTATTTGATATTGTGTGCACGAAACTTGGGGATTGGTATTCTGGAGGCACTGCGTTAGAGTACCTAAAGCATGCAGCGGAGTCGAACGAGCGCATCGAGACACGTCACACGTAAGACATAAGCGCTATCTGCATTTTATCTTGGAAAGAGGAGCGCGCGGCGTGCGCGCCCGTCTCGGAGGTGATAAGATGTAGAACGCAAGACGAAGGGTAGGTGCCACCACCGTGTCGTCTTCTCAAAGCGTTGGAAACACTTTCTTTTTCGTGCAAGCGTTTCATGGTCAGCGCAGCGTGATAGACGTTACGGTCCCTATAATTACTTATGTATGCCTTTTGTAGTAAAAAGACACACATGCAGAATACTGACGTGTTGTTAAGGTACTTCAAATATGCGCAATAATAGCTTTTTAATTGACAATCACACAAGTATGATCGTTGAATCTTGAGAAATATTGGTGAGCGCTGCATTCGGATGGAGTCGCCTGTTTGGAGTATCGTTTGGTTGCCTTTAGCGTATCGTAAAGGATGAACAAACAGATAAAAGTACAGACAGACAAATACACAGACCAAAAATTTTTCGTCGAAGGTCCCCGACAAAGACTATTGTCTCTAAAATAGCTTTCGGCTTCCAGACATGTTGTGCGAGTGAATCATACTTGCGTTCCAAAGCCGGGGCCGCCGCGTGCCGGCTTGTTCATCCGGCGAGCCTCACCGTTCTGGTGAGTCTGAGCTGGTATCGTAATCTACTTCACCGCTCATTCATGTCAAGAATAATTTTGTAGAAGAAGGTTTGAGCTATAATTCTGTGTGCAGATAAAAGTACACAAAAGCTGACTGCGTCGAGTCAGGTGTTTATTAGGTGCTAAGTTTTTCAAAATTTTTGGCTGTTTAGTTTTTCATCAAAACATTTGAGTGAAGTTTGTCAAACCACATAGCACTCTGCTTGTTCAAGACTTTCACAGGCTCAAACCTAGATAGTTGTTACAAACATAAAAAGAACCTGCAATACAGTCCGAAAGATAGAATATGATGTAAGTTCTGAATCTTTTCTGAACTTTTGACTTCCTTCAAAGCTACTATACAGGCTAAAGAGAGCCGATAGAACAAAGATTAGACAAATCACATCAATCCACGTTAGGTGAAGAGCGATGCGCTGCGACTCAGATATATACAAGCGCCATCTTTTTTTTTCTCTTTAGCGTCTCGACAAGAACCTCTATGGCTCCAGCACCACCTTGGACAATGTTGCGCAACGTCGCTGCCATGATCATTTCTATAGCTTAAGGGAGCTCCGCCAGAGGTCAACAAAGCCAAAATTCTATGATTTTTTTTTGTTTCAGTCCTTTAATTTTGTATGTCAATCTAGGCGCTCCACAGATCGAGTGAGAGAACGTTTTTATTGATCTTATGTCCTGTTGTAGTGTTTTCATCCTCAGAGGAGTCTGTTATAGGAGGTGACTCTAAATGCGTATATTCAGCAGACTTTAGACCGTATGTGTGGGCTCGTTTCAGAGTGCTCTGACATGTATGAAAGCAGCGAATTGGCAGCTTTACCCCTTGCTCTATGAATGTGACCTGGCCGACCCCTATTTCCGTTGATGACCTGGCTAACGTATTAAAATTTTCGACAAGAACGCCGAACTGAATACGATGTTCGTGCTCGTTCACCACTATAATCTCTGTCGCAATACATTTGCTTCAGACGATAATCATTTCACGGAGATTAGAAAATACTGTATAGGTTGTATATGCCTGGAACCTCTGTTTCACTAGAAGTCAGTGATGTGGGTGGGCAACGTGTAAGCGAAAAACAGCTTTACGATTTATTTTTATTCCGTAAGCGCCAGGTATGCATTAAATTGTTATGCAGCACGTTTAGCAAACTTCTTATGAAACGATTGGGACTGCGAAAAATATTCTTTTGAGGGACGCATTGCAATTGTAAACTCATGCGTTGTATTTCTTACTTTCTTCTGCGGTAAGTCACTGCGCACTATTTTTTAGTATTGGTGTGAGCATTAACGAAAGATATGTCCTCATGTACGCATTCACATTCGTTTTCTTCTTTCGGAGTCTGCTCATTCTACTTTTACGCCATTGCACCAAGTTTTTTTTTTCGAGTTGGTGATGGACTTATTCAACAAACTAACATGCCCACATATATCACGAGAAATGCCCGAAGAAGTTCGTCTAATGGGAATTAAGATTTTCTAGGCAAGTACGGACCCAAGTCTCAATAAATTAGAGTGCTTTCCCATGGTAATTCAGTGGTTTGCAAAAAAAAGCAACATCATATAGTTATTGGTGCTTTGCTATTCAAACGTGTAGAAAATGTAGGCTAAGCCTAACTAGTGCGAAATTGAGCGAAATTTTGTGCAAGTTTGCTTCACTTCAGATGCGCGTATTTAAAATATTTGACGTATTTGACACTGAATGAAGAAAATTCGCTTACGTTAGGAAGATCTGTTTATCACCAATAAACTGCAGATACAGCATGCAAACTTCCGCAGCTCGCATTGTAAGGAAACTCATATGTGAAATGATGCAGCTTCTTGAACGCAGTCAGCTGCATATGCCAGGTTCAAAGACTTAAAACGTGCCAAGTTGCCTCGATGTATTTTTGTAAGCTTACCTACTTTTGCGTCTGAACCAAATAAATCAGACACTACCTTCCTTATGCTTGCGTGGTGTTATCCCTTTAATGAGGCTTCCTAGTTAAAAGCATGATACATATATCGCTCTCCCGAGAAACTATGCAGATAGTAGCAATTGTAATTTTACTGCATCTGGCCTGTTAGGTGTTAACTGTAACAGGTTCAGTTCACTGCTCCTCAAATATGCAAAGCGATTGAACAGGCCTACAGAACAGCGCTTCTGCGAAAGCGCGTTCGTTATCCAGACCACCACAGATTGACATTTGTTGTGACATAATTGTGACATTACCCAGCGTGCCTTCACATAAGGACACCAAAGTGAACCACTGGATCACTCAGTGGATCATTCATGGTCGATACCACGCGTGGTGTATACCATTCATGGTGTATACCACGAAGGTATACAACACAGACGACAAGGAGACGCCCACTGCGCTTGTCCCCGTCTGCTTGTCCTCCGTGTTTTCTTGCACGCAGTGTACATCAATAATGACGTAATCACATCACATCATCACTTGGGGAAAGATGAGCCGATACCAGAGGCAGTGTGGTGGCAACGTCATTGGTGTGGGCACGGTTCTCCTTCATGCAGGGTGAAAGCTTGCGCCAGCGCACCTCCTTCTTGCCATATTATTTTGGGACCGACTTTGCTCTCCACCCAACACACAAGGCCCCCTCCCTATTAGGTCAACATAAGGGATTGACCTTGTACCCCCTCTCTTAAGTGACTAGAAGGCCTGCGCTCCCCCGCCCTCCCTCCTTCCACAGTAAGCATGACTAGGGCTGCCTTCGTATTGGAAGGCATCTGGAAGGAGAAAAGGAGAATCACTATATAAAGTACGAAAAAACATTGGCCCCCTATCTGCATGTTAAACTGCAAATGTCGTAAAAATTGATAGTCTTGCGTCTGAAGAGTTTGAACAAAACGTTTGTTTCAAGTTCTGCGCAAGAAAATTGGTAAATGGTATTCGGGAGAAGCTGCGTTAGAGTGCCTAGAGCGTGCAGCGGGGCGAACGAGCGCAAGTCACGTCACACGTGAGACACGAGCGGTATCTGGCAGTTATCTTGGGAAATGAAGTGCGTGGCGTGCGCGCCCGTCTTGGAGGTGATAAGGTGTAGACGCAAGGCGACGGGTAGATGCCACCACCGTCTCATGTTGGCAAAGTGTTGGAAAAACTTGCCTTTTCGTGCAAGCGTTGCTAAGTCAGCGCAGTGTGAAAAACGGTACGGCCCTTAGAATTGCCTATGTATGATTTTTGTAGTAAAAAAACACATACAAAATACCAACGTGTTGTTATGGTGCCTCAGATTTGCGCAATAATTGCTTTTTAATTAACTACGCACAAGTATGAACGCTAAATCTTGAGCAATATTGGTGGGCGCTGTACGCGGATGCGGTCTGCCGTTTCGGGTACCGTTTCGTGCCATTTAGGGTACCGTTAATGATGGACAAACAGACAATTCTACAGACAGACAGACAGACAGACCAAAAATTTGCATCCAAGGTACCCAACAAAGACTATCGTCTCTAAAGTGGATTTCGGCTTCCAGACATGTGCGAGTGGATCATGGTTGCGTCCCAAAGCCGGGGCCACCGCGTGCCGGCTTGTTCATTCGCCGAGCCTCAACGTGCTGGTGAGTCGGAGCTGCTATCCTAATCTACTTCACCGTTCATCCTCGTCAGGACTATCTTTCGTAGATGATGGTTTTAAGCTATAGTTCTCTGTGTAGACAAAACTAGACAAAAGCTGACCGCATCGAGTCAGCTGTTTATTAGGTGTTAAGATTTGCGGAATTTTCGGCTTTTTACTTTTTAATTTAAAGTTTTGTGTGGATTTTGTCTAACCAAACAGCCTTTTCCTTCTGCAAGGCTCTCACAGGCTCAAACGTAGATAGTTGTTTCAAACACAAAAAGAAGCTACATTGCACTCCGAAAAGATAAAAGATGACGGAACTTCTGAATCTTTTCTAAAAACTTTGTTTCCCCTCACAATTACTATACAGACTAAACGAAGCCGATAGAACAAAGCTTAGACAAATTACATCATTCCACGTTACGTGAAGAGCGATGTGCTGCGGCTCGTACATACACAAGTGCCATCTTTTTTGTTAGTGTCTCATCAAAAATCCTATGGCTCTAGCCACACCGTCGACAATGATGCCCAAAGTCACTGTCATGATCTTCATTCCTATAAGGTTAAGGTTTAAGGTTAAGGATGTGGTAGGTAGCCGGCATATCTAGCCTTGCATGATTTGCAGGCAATAGCCCCGCCCGGTTTCCTCTTTGCTAACTGTAGCTATTGCCCTTTGTTTTTTAACTAAGCACGATCAGGCTTTTAAATAAAAATCGTGCATAGCGTGACGTAAGCCAAGCCTTTGTGCTGTTCCACGTGCAGTATTATGCCGGTATTCCAACTCGCTGCACTATACCCCAAACATAATTATCAATTGTCATCAGTCACATGCGAGGGCTGTAGCAATCAAAAATTTCAAGAGAAGTCGCAACACCTGCTTAAGTGTCGTGAGCTTAGAAGAAATGGTAAGGTTTATTTGAGGAATTGCAACAGTTAGGCTTGCCATGTGACACCGTGACTAATATTGTGTTGCCGCGTGGTTCCTCGATCATTCCTATAGCTCGAGGGAGCCTTGCCAGAGGTCAACAAAGCCTAAATTTCTAGACTTTTTTTTGCCTCAGTTCTTTTATTTCGTGCGTCAAATTAGTCGCTCGCTGCTCAAGCGAGAGAATGTTTGCATTGTGCTTATGTCCTGTGGCAGTGCCTTAAAACCTCACAGGAGTCGGTTATAGGCGGTGGCTCTAAACGCCTATGTTCTGCTGACTCTAGACCTTATGTGGGTTTGTTTAAGAGTGCTCTGACATATGAAAGCAGCAAATTGGCAGCTTTACCCCTTGCTCTATTGAATGTGAGCAGAGCTGAGCCACGCGGTTTGTACCACGTTCGCCAAACACAAGCTGGGATCGCCCACGCTATAGGAAGGCGTGTGGGGGCAGTGCAAATAAGGCAGCCTGATTCGTTTCCCGGGTAAACAATCGTCATATGAGCCGAATCCCACAAGCTCTTTAAATAGCCGTGCTGCTGCAGCATATGCTTTCTAGCTATGTCTGTGTCCTGTGCATATTAAATTTTTCTCCCTGTTTTTTGTCGCAATTTTTGTTCATGATTTGTTTCAGTGAGTCATCTTACGTTTACGCAGAAGGCGCCGCAAAACAATAAACATAGCTTTCAGAGTATGTATTTTCGCCGCGCAAGGATTTAACTGTGATAAGCTTTATGAGAAATGTTGTCTCTCTCTGTGCGAGATTTAAGGACGCGTGCGGGCAATGGCTCTATTAAGAGGAGAAAAAAAAAACCACAAAGAAATCTGTTCTTCGCCAACGTTTTCTGGCATGAGGAACAGTTTCGGTCCTCATGCAGTTCTGGCATCGAAGACCCAGAAAAGAACATGTTCGCTAAATCATCAAATTCGTACGACGCGTCTCGCCGTTCATGCAGTGTACTCATTCTGGCGTAAAAAACAAAACAAAATTTTACCGGTGCTCAGAAGTGCCGGACGCGGGTGCCTGGTCCAGTTCTTCATTTTTGAAATTGTGGAGAGGCAGTTTCGGTACTCGTACACTAAAGATGTTAGGGCACTTTTGGTCATGTATTTAAGCGAATATTCTGCATAATAATAAAGTATTTTATTTCAGTAATCTACAAGCTCTGCGGCAAAAACTAGATTGTCCAACAGGCCCGCTAGGCACCTCTGACACAAGATCCCGGCGTCTAATTAAGGAAGACCTGAGCGCGGGTGTCCAAAAAACCCTGCAGGACATACAATAAATTTTACTAAATTTATTTGACTGCGGTGAAGTCGTTTTACACTAGTTTTTTAGTTATTTTAGGATGTGTATAGTCGAAGAGGCAGAAAAAAGAGTATTGTTTCGAAAAGAATTGGACTAAAAATAAAATACATGTGATGACACACAACGGGTGCCATCACAAAGTTTCATAGTCTTATTTTTTGTCCAGTCGTATGTGTCATACTTCTCTTCCTAATAAATCAAGTCTAAATGGAACTTCATTTCACTTATTGTTGTTCGTTTTTAGATAAAAACTGCGCAGCCTTGAAGAGTGTTCCTAATCAAACTCGCTTATTTTGCAATACTGGCTATAGAAGCTCTTAGACATATATTTTCGACAGCTTTCGAAATGCTCTAAAATGAGCGCCTGAATGTAGCGTTCAGCTACATTACAGGGGCTACGGAATGGTCAACCAAGATTGCGTGGTTTTCAGCGAAAACCTCATGCTGATGTTGCAACACACTTTGAGCTGTCGGTGTCTGCATCTTGCTCAGCAGCACGGGCATAGCACTGACCAGTGTGCTAACCATGCCGATAAGTTGTCCTTCGTCCGACAAGTTGTGAGGTACCGATAAAGTGTCCCTCACAGTTGAAGTCTGATGTCTCTCATCAGGCGAATGTATCTTTGGAAGTTCGGGCCAAGCGTCAACTGAATTCCTGGTAGAGGCATCATTTTCCGTTAAAACGGCTGCGTTCTGACTGGGTAATAAGGATGAAGCATCAGCTTAACTGCTAGCAGAAGCGCCTTTGTTCTTGGAACCGACAGTGCTTGGCCATAGTAGGGGAGGTGGAGGTGGTTTTGGGCGTGCTTCGCGAGGCGACCAAGTTTTGGTGGTTTTGGTGCAGCGCCGGCAACGGGAAAGTCGTCGCGTAATGGAAGCAGCTGCTTCTCGGTATGAGATGTCATCTGTGGCTATTTTCTTCAGTAATGTAAGCTCCTTTCGATTAAAAGGACAGTCCTTCGAAGAGGCATCATGTGGCCCATTGCAGTTTGAGCACTTCAAAGTCGTGGCCTGGCACGTGTCCTCTTCCTGGGGCCCAGTGCATCGGGAACAGATAGCAGAGTTCGTGCACACCCCTTACGTGACCTAACTCCATGCACTTCCAGCACTGAAGTGGTTTTGGTATAAAAGGACGAACTTCGTGTCAGAAGTGGCCCACTTTTACGTGTATAACTGATTCGCTCTTAATTGTATTTCTTACTAATTGTGATGTCCCGATACGACATAGACTTGCAATAATGAAATCTTCCGAAGCCGGCCTAATAAAGACTGGTAGGTCCGAGTTGGCAATCACTTCGGCAACATCATATATCACCCAGTGCTCACTCTTTGCCCAGCGGTATATGAGAGCGGACTTTCGTCCCAATAAGTTCTGTTACTTCCCGCAATCTGCCAAGAACAGTCACATGATTGATGTCAGTTGCTAGGATGTTCTTGCGGCTATTAACTCTTACTTCTTCTTTTACTTCATTCGGCACCAGTGTCTCTAGCTGTACAGAAACGGCTTGCCTGTTAAGGCGCCTCACGTCGTCACTAGCGAGAACTGGCATGAAAAGGATGGTTAATACCTCGCCATCAGCGAAGATCGCATGATGGGCTCACTCGAATTGGGTGACGTGCTCAGAAGTCGTCTCATTCTCTTGTGGTTTCTGGCGAGCTCGAAGTTGTCACCCCTGATTCATCACTGCTGACGTTGTAGTTTTCGGTGTCATCACTGTGAGTACCACTCTCGGAGTTGTAGCGCTTCCTAGAAGCAACACCCGTGGTCATTCCGATGTCCGGTAGTCTTCCGTAGGGCTCTACCTCCAACTCTGAGTATGAAATGTTAGCTTGAGGGTGCACATAAACACTAACAACAGTTACAGTAACGTTACCAAACTTCACCTTGCATCTAACAAATTCCGGCGCATCTGTTTTTGAAATAGCCACAAGTGTCGACGGAATATCACGTCTCACACACAACATCACTCTGCTTTTTCCAGCAGGACGTTCTGCTTGGTACACCACATAATTGGACAAGTGATAGTCTTGTTTCGGAAATACACAAAAGCGGAAACTCGTGCTGAGCGACAAATTTCCGAAAATCTCCACTCTTATTCTGCAAACCATTGCAGTTCCATTGGAATATTGCACTTCTTTTGTACCAGTTAGATAGTCCAGTAGCCATTATTACGACAAGAGACGATGCTCAAATATCTAGCGGCAATTTCACTTCTGGTAAAGAACCTGCTTGTGGCAAGGATCGTAGAATTGCTTTAAGAGCCGCAAAGATTATTGGCAAAATGACTTGCTTGTTTCTGGCTGTCTCCGCCGAGATCGCATTTCTTGAAGAATTTTTCCTCAGCAAGCTGCTGTGACCCTTCCCTTTGGTGGTCAGTGGCTCCTTGGCTGTGTCTGGCCCGGCAGAAAGTTCCACTTCAGCATGTCCCTGGGCCCGGACTTCTCTGCCAATGCGATGTTTTAGTGCTAAGCGCTTCAATACTTCCGAGGAATAGTCGTGGCGCCACTGTTTTGCATTTCTTTGTGCCGCAGGAACATCTTAAACTATATCCGCATCGGGTGCTGGGCCTCTTTGTATTATATGGTACCCTTTAACTATTCTCTGTCTTTGTGCCGCTGATGCCAAACGGTTTCGAGAGACCTGAAAACGACGCCGTATGTGGTCCAGCACAGTTGACACACTTAGGTTGACGCTTCGAGGTGCATTCTTTGTAATCATGTGCGCCCGCACATACCTTGCATCTCTTGATTCCCCTGCAAGTCTTAGCCTTATGCCCATATCTCTGGCAGTTGTAACACCTTACCGCCGGCTCAATGTATTCCTCAACAGTGTGAACCGTAAAGTCGAGAGCAACTCTTTTTGGCAATGGCATGTCATGTCTAAACTGGGGTATTACATTACGTATGGCCTGCATTGTGGCACTTCCATCTTTATTTCTTGCCCATCTCTTTTGTCGTGTGACTATGATTACTCCAGCATCTTTAAGATATTCCAGTAATTCTTAATCATTGTATTCGAGAGGAACATCTCTTATTTTTGCTAGGGTCTTCATGTAAGACTGCGGTATCATCACATATACAGGCAATCCAGCCAGACTCTTGATCAGCAGCAACTTGTTTGCCGAGTACAAAGACCGTACTCCAACACAAAAACTTCCGTCTCTGTTGATTCTTGATGATGTCACTTTATAATTGATAGCAGAGATTATCTCAGATGCCATGCGATTGGGATTCACCTTCCAGAAGGAGTCCTCGGCCGCAATTGGTCTGAACACCACCGGTATCCCCGTAACTCGGTTCTTCTGATGGGTGACCACCGTGTTAGCTCCCTTGTCTTCCTTGGGTGCTTGTGTATCCATCTCTGTCATGTCATTAAGGGAGTACGTCGATGTGGCGTCATCGTTGTCAACCTCTTCTTCCTCCTCTGTACGCCTCTTCTTACACTGCGAGGCCTCGCTGTTCTCTGTATGAGACGTCGATATTTTTGCGGAGCCTGCAGCAACTTGAAGTCGAGTGGGATGGATAAGTGGTGCTCCGCTTGGCGCTAGCGGCATCTCGTTGTCCCCCATACCCGGGCTTTGCCAGGTATGAGGCACGGGCCCGCTAAGGGGCAATTCTGATCGCGATGCGTAGTGAAACTCCGATTCTGATCGCGATGCGTAGTGAAACTCCGTAGTGAAACTCCGAATGAGAGGAATGAAAGAGAGCGATGCGTCCGAGTAATATTTTATTTTTTGTCTAACATCAGACGCTACCTTTCATGTGCTTGTGTGGTTCACTTTAATGAGGCTTCCTAGATAAACGCATATTACTTATAATGCTCTCCTGAGAAACTATGCAGATAAGAGCGATCGTAAATATTCTTCTCCTTGCCTGTTAGGTGTTAACTGTAACAGGTTCATTTACCTGCTTCTATATTATGAGAAGTAATTGAACAGGCTGCACACAACAGGGCTTCTAAGAAAGCGCGTTATCCAGACCACCACAGATTGACAATAGTTGTCACTTAATGATGACATCACCCAGCTTGACATAACATAAGGACACCGAAGTGGACCACTGGATCACTCGGTGCATGATCCATGGTTGTTTTATACCACGCAAGTTTAGCGAACTTATGAAACAATTGGGACTGCAGAACGTATTTTTTTGAGGAACACATTGCACTTGTAAACTCGTGCGTTGAATTTCGTACTCTCTTCGGCGGGCTGTAACTGAACAATAATTTTTTGAAGTAGTTGTGTACGCAGTGACAAAAGATATATTCTAATGTACACATTGAAATTAGTTTTCTTTTGCCGTAGTCCGGAGATTCTACTTCTAACTTTTTGAGTTGGTCATAATTTTTTTCAACGAATTAACACACCCATATATTTAATGAGAAATGCAGGAACAAGTTTGTCTAATGAAATAAGGATTTTCTAGCAAGTACGAAAGCCAAATCTCAATACAGATGGGTGTTTTCGTGTGGTAATTCTGTGGTTTGCGCAATAAAACAACGCTGTTGAATTATTAGTGCTTTGTAATTTAAAAGTCTACGAAATGTAGGCTTAGCCTAGAAAATGCGAACTTCAGCGATGTGTTGTGCACGTTTGCTTCGCTGCAGATGCTCCTATTTACAATATTTGACGTACTTGACACTGAACAAGGAAGGTTCGCTTATGTTGCGAGGATGTGTTTTATCACCAACGTAAGTGAATGCACATACAGCTTGCAAACGTCCACAGTTCGCAATGTTAGAGAGTTCATATGTGAAATTCTGCAGCTCCTTAACGCAGTCGACTGCATACGCCAGGCTCAAAGGTTTAAAACGTGCCCAGGTCCCTCAATGCTAATTTGTAATCTTCCATACTTTCGCGTCTGAAACAAATATATGCATCCCGGAGATGAGTCGATGCGTTCTGTTCTGTTCTGTTTTAACACTTTTGCTGTGGAGAGGTTGAGGTGCCCTATTGCCTCGGCTACTCCATATCACAAATTCTGCAGCAAAAAATAAAAATAATAATACAGAGGGGTACCCAAAAATTAACATTACCGAAAAAAAACATAATAGCACACTGAAACTAGTTCAAATATCATGCATATACACAGTTTTTCTTCGCACAGTTCACACAGTCATAAACTACTTACACGCACACCTCACTAATCCAATGTCAGTATATACATGACCACATTTTATATAATAGCCATCTCTGGCTGTCTGTCATAGGCGCTTGTCCAGTCCGGTTTCCACTAAAAAGTCTGTCAGGAAGATGTATTGCCTTTTTCTGGAGATGCATCTCAGGCCATGGTCGAAGTAGTTTCTTTATTGTGAGGGGCCGTCTGCCCAAACTGCTAATTTGTTCTTTAATTTTTCTCTTTCATTCGCGTATTTAACGCACTCCTAAAGAACATGGCAAACATTTTCTTCAGCATGACCACAATGGCATTCCGGTGAGTTGGATCGATGTATCTTGTGCAGGAAGCTGGTTGTGGTATGCTACTTTCAATCTAAGTCGGTGGATCAATGTCTCTAGGCGTCGTGGGAGGTATGTCGTAATGGAAAATTTTCTGTGTGGATCAACTTCATAAAGTACCGTTTACTTGATTAGGGCTGTCAAACCACTTCTCCATTGAACAATGGTTAGCTCCTTGTGATATAAAACGTCGAATATCTGCCCCAGACATAGGGATTGCGCAATCCCGTCCTTCCTTCAATGCTTTCTTCGTGAGGCTATCAGAATTTTCATTTTCCTTTGTTCCAATGTGGCTTGGTATCCATTGGAATACGATGTTGTGACCCTGCGTTGAAGCATATTCCACAGTTTCTGAGATACATTGTGCTATTTCACTAATTTTGTAAGGTGAACTCACATTTTTGATTCGCTGAAGAGCAGGTTTGCTATCAGTGCATATCATCCATTTTTGTGGCTCAGGATTCTCGAAGATAAGCTTAACTGCTTAAAAGATAGCCACCAATTCTTCTGTCGTCGATGAAGATTTGTGCGATAATTTGTACTTCTTTTTCTGAATTTCGGTTATAAAGACCGCACAGGCTGACGCTACTTCCTTGCATGATCCGTCTGTATATATCTTTGTTTTTTCATTATGCATTACATGAAGCTGATGAAGTACCAACTCTGCCGCTACTAGTGGGGCCATGTCTGCTTTCTTCTCCATGCTGTCTATTTCACGGATAACGTTGAGAAGTGGCAGCGTCCGAGTTGGTTTTGAAGGTTTCCATTGTTTATATTCTGGTACTACTGCTTGAAATGATGATATAGTATCCTGTAGTCTCGTTGCCGTCCTTTGTGTTAGTGTACCAGATAAGAAATCACTTTCAAGTTGAGGTGAAAATTCTATATAAATTTCGAGATGTTTCTTTAGTTCGGAGTACTGCCTAAGGTGGCTCTCGAGCCTCCGCATACACTAAAGCACTGGAAGTTGACCGTGGTAAACCCAGACATACCTTCAAGCTCCATGCCAATAGCAAGTGAAGTCTCCTTTCGGTGGAGGCTGGAAGTTCGTGCAGCAGAGGCAGTGAGTAAGTTACGTTGGGGCGTATCCAGGCAACATGTAGGGCTAATAACGACTCTGTAGTACCACCCCATTTGTCCCCGCATAGATGCCGGAGGATTTCAATGGACTGATTCACTTTTTTTTCCAGGGACAGGACATGAGGCGACTATGTTGGGTTTGGATTTATTTCCAACACAAAAAGTTGGGGGTTCCTCAGGCAAAAAAGCTGTTGAAAAACAGCTTGAAGGGACCAGGGGGACCGTACAGGCAGCAGCGAATAAAAAGTATAACTAACATGTCATGATACAACTTATACAACTTGACAAGATATAATAGCATCGGTACATAGCAAAGTAGATATAAAAAGGTACAACAAAGATGCACAGATACAGCGAAATGAATGTAACAGGGAAATGCATCAGAAATTAAAATGCACCCATATAACTAGGATAACTGCCCATACGGAAAATGCAAACGTTTGAACGTATAAAAAATGCAATGTAAGAACAGTGGTGCAGTGACAGTTAATAAGGTTATGCTGTAAAGGCTGCATAGTCATTTAATAGGAAAAGTCTTATTTGTTTTTTAAATCTATGGAATGGGATAACAAAAAATATTCGTGAAGATACACGACTTATTAGTGCAGGTATCTGATAAGTGAGGGCTGACCTTCCGTAGTTCGAACGTGTTCTTGGTATTGGTGTCTGTGAATTAAGTAGGGGATAACGTCTTGATGTTGCATGTGCCATGTCTATAAGATGATGTTTCTGTTTGTGCAGGAGGAGTTTATAATCGTATAATTTGGTTGCCTTAAGCAAATTATACTTAACAAATAAAGGATTTGTGGGTAATTCTTTTGGCTCACCAAAATAGTTCTCGAAAAGTCTGAGCACTTTCTTTTGCATTGTTTCCAGTTTGTAGTAATTAGTAGTTGTTGTGGTACCCCAAACAAGTGTGCATTAAGATAAGCGGGAGTAGAATAGCGCGTAATATATCGCCTTTTTCAGATGTAGATGAATTAAATAGGATAGTTCAAATATTATACCGACGGCTCTGCTTAGCTCTGAAGTGAGTTGATTGAAGTGTGTATTCCACGACATGCTTTCTTCAAACCATACGCCTAAAAATTTTGACATTTTACGCGCTCTAAGACGGTGCCCTGATACGTTGGCGTAAGCTCTGTGTCACAGGGCTTATTAACGGGCTTAAAGAGGACGTAATTAGATCTCTTTTTATTTACGGATAGTTTATTAGTGTGAAGCCGACCATCCAACTGAACAAGATATTCGTTTATCACTTTCTGAAGCTGAGTAAATGTGTGCACTGAAAAAAAGACGTTGGTGTCGTCAGCGTACATTAATAACTTGGGAGAGTTAGGAATAATAAATACAAGGGTCCCAGAATCGACTCCTGGGGCCCTCCTTGTTTTATCGTGGTTGTAGGGGAGG
Source organism: Rhipicephalus microplus (assembly GCF_013339725.1). NCBI lineage: Eukaryota > Metazoa > Arthropoda > Arachnida > Ixodida > Ixodidae > Rhipicephalus > Rhipicephalus microplus. The sequence goes on along the minus strand of NW_023611840.1, from coordinate 54,192 downwards.
TAACATCTCTAATTTTGATACACTGCTTTCTGCAAGAAGGATAATTCTTTAAAAGATCTAGGGCGATGCCGCGAATGCCATAGCCATTAGGTTTCAGTAGCAGAATGTCGTGATTAACGCAATCGAACGCTTTCCTTAGATCAATCAAAAGATCCACACTGTAGAGTTTGTTTTCAATGTCATGTAGTATTTATCCTTTACATGTAACAAAGCTAGCTCAGTGCTTTTCTTTTTCTGGAAACCGTGTTGTGCATCGTTTATGATTTGGTGATTATTTATGAAATTAACAAGACGCGTGTTGATGACAATTTCAAATACTTTAGATAACACAGGTAGCACCGAAACGGGTCTGTAATTACTTATATCACCAACAGCACCTGCCTTATGTATCGGGCTTATGCGAGCAAGCTTCAGATCTGAGGGGAAGATTCCAGTTTCAAGCGTTCTGCTATTAATATGCGGTAATGGTGAAGATATAAGTTATGTATTAATAGCCTCCGGTCTAAAATTACTCCCAAGAATTTATGAGTTTTAACCATTTGAATAGGCTGTTTTTGCAGAAAAATTATGGAAATTTCCCGGTCTTTTTAATGTAAACGGAAGTATGGCTGTTGTAGCCAAACTCAGTGCCATAGTTCTTTTTTTATAAAATGGTCTACATAATCCAATCCATCTTGTAGAGTTTGTTGTACATATAAAAACGATGGACCAGACGTCCATATACTTATATAATCAGCATATACTGAACATCTGATGTTAGGTGGAAGATTATACGAGAGCTGCGCCATGACTGCATTAAAGAGAGTAGGGCTTAGCACGCTGCCCTGTGGCACTCCTTGGTTGACATGTTCTGACGTTGGGCCCTCCTGCATAACTACAAAAATTTTCCGGTGCTTCAGGAAGTCAGCGATCCAACGCAGTATCTTGCCCTTGAATCCCTGTAACGCCAGGCCTTCCAGAACGGGAAAGTGACTCACTGTGTCGTATGCTCGGTAAACACCAAGATGACAGCGACAGTGATGTTTCCTTGCGTTCGTTGATTTTCCGCATCTGTGACCAAATCTAGAATGCAGCCTATTGTGCATCTACCTCTTCTGAAGCCGGCTATGCTTTCTGGTAGTAGTTTTTTTCATGTCTTGTCACCATAAAATTCGTTTATTGATCATTTTTTTCATCACTTTTGAAAAACAACTTGTCAAACTAACCGGCCTAAACGAGTCCAACTGCATAGGGCTCTTCCCTCGCTTTAGCAACGGTACTACTTTTGATATCTTCAACTTTCCGGAACTTTTTCTTCATGCCAACTTTTATTATAGATGTCCAACAGGTGTAATTTTCCTTTCTTGCACAAATTAGCAAGAGCAGCGTATGTAACTCCATCTGTTCCTGGTCAACTTGTTCGTTTTACTGAAGACAGCATATGGAGCTCCTCTGGTGTGAAGCTGTCATTTAGATCTGATGAACTGATCGCAGAGAACTTTGTTATAACCAACAAAGCTGATTCTGCTGAGGATTTATATTCGCTAGTTTAGACCGTTTCTATTTCTCAGTATAAGATCGCAAACTTCTTCGGCAATCACACGTTCGCTAACTCCTCGAGACAGCGCTAGAGCCTGTAGTGGTCTCGAGTGGACTACAGGCTGTCGGAGGGCGCGTACCATGTTCTGAAATTGAGGCGCCGAGGTAAACAGACTAAGTGAGGCACATAAATCTTGCCACCTTTTGGTTGAAAGCTTCTGCAGTTGGTTATGTATTGCAGAATGTACTTTCTGTGCAACCTTGAAATCTTCTAAATTACCCGACTTGCGATATCTTCTTTCAGATCGGCGTCATATTGCCGGAAGCCTCTCATACTCAGCGTCAACACCCGAATACCCATCTGGAATGGGTACTGCACGAGTTGCTTTTGTTAGAAAATTTTTCATCTTCAATGCATACGTTTCTGCGTCAGAACAAGGTTCAAGATTTTGTCTCTTTTGTTCTCGAAAGATTGCCCATTTTGTAATTCTTGTTGTGCAGATATTTCTTGTTTTCTTCAACTTTGCGTGATATATAAATACTGGCAAGTGGTCACACCCTTTCATATCAGCGTCTTAGTCCAGTCTGCTCCAGCCGCTAATTCAGAGGAGCACACAGTGATGTCTATTACGCTGCAGTAGTTATGCCCCCGTAGAAACGTCGAAGAACCATCATTTAGTATAGTGTAACCATGGTCTTCGCATATTTTTACTATAGCAGATCCCCTTACACTACAACGCTCACTACCCTACAATTAATGGTGCGCGTTGAAATCACCACATATAATTATGGGTTCATGGTCAGGTCTACACACTGCAGCCAACTCTGAGTATGAAATGTTAGCTTGAGGGTGCACATAAACACTAACAACAGTTACAGTAACGTTACCAAACTTCACCTTGCATCTAACAAATTCCGGCGCATCTGTTTTTGAAATAGCCACAAGTGTCGACGGAATATCACGTCTCACACACAACATCACTCTGCTTTTTCCAGCAGGACGTTCTGCTTGGTACACCACATAATTGGACAAGTGATAGTCTTGTTTCGGAAATACACAAAAGCGGAAACTCGTGCTGAGCGACAAATTTCCGAAAATCTCCACTCTTATTCTGCAAACCATTGCAGTTCCATGGAATATTGCACTTCTTTTGTACCAGTTAGATAGTCCAGTAGCCATTATTACGACAAGAGACGATGCTCAATATGTAGCAGCAATTTCACTTCTAGTGTAAGAACCTGCTTGTGGCAAGGATCGTAGAATTGCTTTAAGAGCCGCAAAGATTATTGGCAAAATGACTTCCTCCTTTCTGGCTGTCTCCGCCGAGATCGCATTTCTTGAAGAATTTTTCCTCAGCAAGCTGCTGTGACCCTTCCCTTTGGTGGTCAGTGGCTCCTTGGCTGTGTCTGCCCCGGCAGAAAGTTCCACTTCAGCATGTTCCCTGGGCCCGGACTTCTTTGCCAACGCGATTTTTTAGTGCTGAGCTCTTCAATACTTCCGAGGAATAGTTGTGGCGCCACTGTTTTGCATTTCTTTGTGCCGCAGGAACATCTTAAACTATATCCGCATTGGGTGCTGGGACCTCTTTGGATTATATGGTACCCTTTAACTATTCTCTGTCTTTGTGCCGCTGATGCCAAACGGTTTCGAGAGCAGCCTGAAAACGACGCCGGATGTAGGTCCAGCACAGTTGCACACTTAGGTTGACGCTTCGAGGTGCATTCTTTGTAATCATGTGCGCCCGCACATACCTTGCATCTCTTGATTCCCCTGCATGTCTTAGCCTTATGCCCTATATTCTGGCAGTTGTAACACCTTACCGCCGGCTCAATGTATTCCTCGAACAGTGTGAACCGTAAAGTCCGAGAGCAACTCTTTTTGGCAATGGCCATGTCATGTCTAAACTGGGGTATTACATTACGTATGGGCTGCATTGTGGCACTTCCATCTTATGTCTTGCCCATCTCTTTTGTCGTGTGACTATGATTACTCCAGCATCTTTAAGATATTCCAGTAATTCATAATCACTTGTATTCGAGAGGAACATCTCTTATCTTTGCTAGGGTCTTCAAGTAAGACTGCGGTATCATCACATATACAGGCAATCCAGCCAGACTCTTGATCAGCAGCAACTTGTTTGCCGAGTACAAAGACCGCACTCCAACACAAAAACTTCCGTCTCTGTTGATTCTTGATGATGTCACTTTATAATTGATAACAGAGATTGTCTCAGATGCCATGCGATTGGGATTCACCTTCCAGAACGAGTCCTCGGCCGCGATCGGTCTGAACACCACCGGTATCCCCGTGACTCGGTTCTTGTGATGGAGGACCACCGTGTAAGCTCCCTTCGTCTTCTTGGGTGCTTCTGTATCCATCTGTGTCATGCCATTAAGGGAGTACATCGATGTGGCGTCATCTTGTCAACCTCTTCTTCCTCCTCTGTACGCCTCTTCTTACACTGCGAGGCCTCGCTGTTCTCTGTATGGAGACGTCGATATTTTTGCTGAGCCTGCAGTAACTTAAAATCGAGCGGGATGGATAAGTGATGCTCCGCTTGGCGCTAGCGGCATCTCATTGTCCCCCTATACCCGGGCTTTGCCAGGTATGAGGCACGGGCCCGCTAAGGGCAATTCTGATCGCGATGCGTAGTGAAACGCCGACCCACCGATGTTTAGGCTGCCACTCTGGAGACAGTCCACCCACCACAGAACTCCGTAGTGAAACTCCGAATGAGAGGAATGAAAGAGAGCGATGCGTCCGAGTAATATTTTATTTTTTGTCTAACATCAGACGCTACCTTTCATGTGCTTGTGTGGTGGTTATCACTTTAATGAGGCTTCCTAGATAAACGCATATTACTTATAATGCTCTCCTGAGAAACTATGCAGATAAGAGCGATCGTAAATATTCTTCTCCTTGCCTGTTAGGTGTTAACTGTAACAGGTTCATTTACCTGCTTCTATATTATGAGAAGTAATTGAACAGGCTGCACACAACAGGGCTTCTAAGAAAGCGCGTTATCCAGACCACCACAGATTGACAATAGTTGTCACTTAATGATGACATCACCCAGCTTGACATAACATAAGGACACCGAAGTGGACCACTGGATCACTCGGTGCATGATCCATGGTTGTTTTATACCACGCAGGTATAGAACATGGACGACAAGCAGATGCCCACTGCATTTGTCCCCGTATGCTTGCCCTTAGTGTTTTCTTGTACGCAGTGTACATCAATAATGACGCCATCACATCACGTCGTCACTCGGTGAAAAATGAGCCAATTCCGGGGGCAGTGCGTTGGCAACTTCATGGGTGTGGGCAAGGTTCCCCTTTAGGCGGGGTGAAATTTCACCACAGCGCACCCTTTTCCTGATATATTATTTTATGGGGCTTAGTTTGCGCTCCCCCCAAGTTCCAGTGCCCCCTTCCTATTGAGTCAATAAGTGAGGCTGACTCTTCCCCCCTCCTTTCAGTGACTAGAAAGCCTGTGCCCCCCCTTCTTCCTTCCAGAGTAAGCACGAGAAGGGCTACCATCGTTTTAGGAGACTCCCGGGAGGAGAGAAGCAGAATCATTTTATGAAGTACGAAAACGATCCATCCGTATCTGGATGTTACACTGCAAATGTCGTCGAAAGACGACAGTATTGTGTCTGGAGAAAGTGTACGAAATGTTTATTTGATGTTCCGCGCAAGAAAGTCGGGGAATGGCATTCTGGGTGCGCTGCGTTAGAGTGCCTGGAGCGTGCAGTGAAGGCAAACGAGCGCATCAAGTCACATCACACGTGAAACATGAGAGCTATCTGGCAGTTATCTAGCATAATGAAGCGCGTGGCGTGTGCGGCCATCTCGGAGGTGATAAGGTGTAGAACGCAAAGCGATGAGTACGTGGCACCACCGTGTCGTCTTCGCAAAGCGTTGAAAACACTTTTCTTTTCGTGCAGTAGTTGCATGGTCAGCACAGCGCGTGATAAACGCTCCGGTCCTAAGAATTACTCATGTGTGCTTTTTGTAGTAAAAGGACAAACATACAGAATATTGACGTATTGTTGTGTTGCTTCAGATATGCGCAATAATTGCTTTATAAGCTGACCAATGATTGATCATTGCTAACTGCTAATATTTGCTAATGACCCATAAATGCTGTTGTAAGCTGACCGCATTATTACTAATAAGACTGACCAAAATTTTAGCGACGAAGGCCCCAACAAAGACTATCGTCTTTAAAATGGCTTTCGGCTTCTAGACATGTTGTGCGAGTAGATCACGGTTGCGTCCCAAAGCCAGAGCCACTGGGTGCCGGCTTGTTCATCCGCCGTGCCTCAACGTGCTGGTGTGTCTGAGCTGGTATGCTAATCTACTTCACCGCTCATCCACGTCAGGACTATCTTTCGTAGATGAAGGTCTCGAGCTATAGTTCTGTGTGTTGACAAAAATAGACAAAAGCTGACCGCGTAAAGTCAGCTGTTTATTAAGTGTTTAGTTTGGTGAAACATTCGGCTTTTCACTTTTTCATCAAAACTTTTGTGTGGATTTTGTCAAACAAAATGGCATCTCTTTCTTCAAGACTTTCACAGGCTCAAACCAAGCTAGTTGTTTCAAACATAAAGAGAACCTGCTTTACAGCCCAAAAATATAAAAGATGATGGAAGTTCTGAATCTTTCCTCAACTTCACCTTCCCTCAAAGCTACTCTACAGGCTAAACGGAGCAGTTGAACAAAGCTTAGACAAATCACATCATTCCACGTTGAGTGAAGAGCAATGCGCTGCGGTTCGAATATACACAAGTGCCATCTTTTTCCTTTAGTTTCTCATCAAGAATTTTGATGGATCTAGCCACACCTTGGACAATGTAATGAAACGCTGCTGCCATAATCTTCATTCCTACAGCTCGAAGGAGATCTGCCAGAGGTCAACAAAGCCAAGAAGAAGAACATCAACTTTATTTGTCGAATCCAGACGATTCGAGTCCGGCGTTTTTTAGTGGGCCTGGGCACCCACCGCGGATGCGGTTCAGAGACCTTGTCTTGAAGCGGCTTCCTCGGCACGCTGGAGGGCCCAGAGTTGTGCCGCCTGGTTCGAGCTGAGCAGTGCGGCCTTCCAACGCGAGCGGAGGCTGGCGATGGAAGAGTGAGACGAATCGGCACTGCTCGAATTGTTTATTAGGCCCTGGCACTCCCACAGCATGTGACTAAGGGGGTAACCTCACCACATGACGTGCATCTGTTTGTAGTGTATATGTCTGAATACATGGCGTGCATGAGTCTAGGGTTTCTGTATGAATCTGTTTGTTTTTTCTGAAGTGTACCGCTTGCGTTCTGTTTAGCCTTTCGTGAGGAGATGGGTATATGCGTCTTTGTAACTGGTGATGTGTGGTGATGTGAAACCTGGTTATACGATCCTCTTATGCCCAGATGTCTGCAGTTCCCCACGGGGGCTCGTCGTCCTCCGGTGATGCTCGGTGAGTGAGGCCTCGAGCAACGCGGTGAGCCGCTTCGTCTGGGGTGCTCAGTCCGGTATGTGCCGGGACCCATAACAGGTGCCTTCGGTTATCGAAGTTGACCTCTCCTGGATGTATGGGATGTCGCTGGAGTATGCGAAACGCCTCTTGCGAGACGCGTCCGTTGGCAAAATTGCGAATTGCTGTTTGCGAATCACCCCTCACGTATGTGACATTGGTCTGTGTGAGGGACAGTGCTATAGCCGCTTCCTTTGCCGCTTCAGCATGTGCCGTGTTGACAGTGAGGCTTGTGATGTATTTGCCATGATGGTCGGTAACTACCGCCACGAAACTCTTTTTATTGGTATAACGTGCGGCATCAGTGAAAACTGCTTCAGTGTCGTTGGAGTAGCTTTGAGTAATGCGTTGTGCCCTGGCTTTACGCCGTCCCGTATGGTGTTGGGGTGCATGTTGCGAGGCAATGGGGGTACGTATACATATTTGCTCGCGTACCGATCTAGGAATTTCGACTTTGATGCCATGCTGCGTATGGTACGTGATGCCAAGTTTTTCGAGTAGGTGTCGGCCTGGGCGGGTCTTGAATAGGCGCTCGAGCTGGGAAACTTGTTGCGCCTGCACGAGTTGCACGAGGGTGTTATGCAGCCCTAGCTCTAGGAGTTTGCTGGTGCTAACTAAACAAAGGCAAAACTTCTATAATTTCTTTGTTCCAGTATTCTTTTGTTTCGTGCGTCAAATTAGGCTCTCCGTTGCTCGAGCGAGAGAATCTTTGCATTTTGCTTATGTCCTGTTGCGGTGCTTAAAACATCAAAGGATTCGGTTGTAGGAGGTGACTCTAAACGTGTGGGTTCAGCAGACTTTACACCTTATGTGTGGCCTCATTTCAGAGTGCTCTGACATATATGAAAGCAGCGAATTCAGCAGCTTTAACCCTTGCTCTATTGAATGTGAGCAGAGCTGACCCACTTAGTTTGTACCACGTTCGCCAAACACGAGCTGGGATCGCCCACGCTATCGGAAGGCGTGTGTGGGCAGCGCAAATAAGGCAGCCTTATTCGTTTCCCGTGGAAACAATTGTCATATGAGCCAAATTCTATTAGGTCTTTAAATAGCTGCGTTGCTGCATTTGTTTTCCAGTTAACTGTGTCCTGTGCATATTAAAATTTTTTCCCTGTGTTTTGTCGCACTTTTTATTGAGAATTCTTGTCACTCAGTTCTTTTTTGTTTACGCAGATGGCGCTGCAAAACTTTCATAGTATACATTCTCTCCACGCAAGGATTTGACTGTGATAAGCGGTATGAAAAATGGTGTCACGCTCTGTGCGAGAGTGAAGGACGCGTGCGGGAAACAGCATTATTAAGAGAAAAGGAAGGAGAACGGAATCATTTCTTTACCAACGTTTTTCTGCATGGGAAACAATTTTGGTCCTCATGGGATTCTGGCATCGGAGACCCAGAAAAGCACACGTTCGCTAAACTATCAAATTCGCATGATGCGTCACGCCGTTGACCCCTCAAAGACGCCTTTGTGTAAACAATAGATTGTTAGACCATAAGGCGTCTTTGAGGGAGACACCTTGTTGAAATCTTTCGTTACACTGCAGGGAGCGCAGCTGCGCACCCTTGCTATCTGAGACCAGGGTACTAGCAAGAATGAAAGGCAAGATTACACGAGAAACAGCGGAGGCATTTTTATTAATAGATTAATTGACACATACGTGGCGAGGTCCTCAATCACCTTACATTACACCGACATGGATTACCTGAGTGCGTGCCACTAAAAAGGATTTGTTTTCTTCTAATATGACGTGGGACTTTGTTGACCTTTATATATACTGGGGTAAGGGAGCATACTGCTGCTCAGCTCAAGGTGTAGGTTCTGAGTTTTATCCGGGCTAAAAGTAAATCAAGCGATTAACAATCCTAAATTACTGGCTTTGTTCAGATAGCATCTTCATTGTAACTTTAAAACTTGTTGCACGTTTCATCTCAGACACGCTGTGTAACATTTTAAACATGAAAATTAAAAAAGAATTATTTCCTTCTTGCTTCAATGCAGCTAAGACTGTTCCCATTTTTTAAAGGTGACAAACCAATGATTACCAACTATCCCCAATCGCTATATATTCTCTCCTGCCTTAGTGAACTCATTGCAAGATTATTTGTTAAATGCCGCATTAACAACCTATAACGTCATTACAGATGTTAAAAATAACCAGTTTTACTTCCTCCCTGGAAGTTTTACTAATGTTGCTGTGTTGTCTATAACTGACTACATTGAAAGTGAATAGATTTTTGAAATTTTGAAGATCTGTTTTTTAGACTTCAATAAAGCTTTTCGAACAATTAACCATCAAGTGCTTTTTAATAAACTAGAGTGGTATGACGAAACCAGCCCTGTGCTAACATTTCTAAAGAAACTATTTACTGACAGGCAATATACATTACACGTAGCTTACGCATATTCGGCAACGAAGGGCATTAACCAGGGTGTACCACAAAGCTCAGTTTTAAGTCCTCTGCTTGTCATAATATACCCTCACAATATTCTAGGTTCTCTTAACTCCTCCAACACGATCATTGCATCTTGTTGCTGGTGACACTATGATATCTTCATCCAATAAATCTGTTACTGTTCTTATTGCAAGGCTGAATATTGCATTGAGTAACAATAGGATTAGTTTATCAATAACTACTTAGTTTTGAATCAATTTAAACAAAATAATTGTGTTTAAGCCTGCTCAAAGACCCTTAATAGTATTTCCCGAACTAAACCTTGGGTCTCATTCTATACCTATTTGCGGGGATGTCACTTTTCTCGGCATACATCTTAACCCTAGCCTCACATTTGCCTGTCACGTCCACCTTTACAAGCAGAAAACTTCGTTTGACATCCGAGCTTTAGTCTAAGCTTGCCCCGCTTTTCTTCTCGGGAGGCTCGGCAAGCGTTGTATTTTGCTTTCACTCATAGTCACATTACCTAAGGTATCGCTTCATGGGGAAAGTCGTGTGCTTTACTCAAACCATATGACTTTGATGTTTTCAGCTATCATCAATTAAACACATCCAAAATCAGTCAATACGCATAATCACTTCTACTTCCATACAGTCTTCCCATGCCTCTGTATTACTCCGCTCTTTCAATATCTTGCAGGTTATTTATTTTTCCCGTTCAACGTAGTCGTCTTATTCCGCAAACTGCTTCCCAACAACCTTCCGCTTCCATTTATGTCACGTTATTTTTCACACAAAAACTTGGCGAGATTTGCAACTAATAAAGAATTTTCGTAACACCCCATTTTATAGTATTCATGGCGAAAAACATCTGCGTTCACTGCCATTTTACTAAGGGGTGATATGCTTACAGCTATCAAATCTCGTGTTGCCCTTGGAATTTTTATAAATGATCATAAACATCAATATCAGAACTAAGTGTACTCTTTCCGCACCTCTTGACAAATTAGCTTTGTTTATTTGTACTTTTGCTTTTTTTGCTGCTCTTTTTCGCGTTCCACTTATGTCACTGTAGACGTTCTATCTATTCTGTTTGAATTTCATTCCTTATTCCGTTCACTTGTGGTGTTAGTTTATACGTTTTTATTTGTATAACTACCCGATGGTCCCACTAAAGTTTTTTTTTCACTTTGGCATCCTCGCTTGTAGATTTATTGATCATGTAACTTTTTTTTAGAGCAACGAACTGAACCTTAACTAAACTTTAAATACTGAAAAGGTCATCGATCTGCCTGTATGCTGAGTGAACAGTGTTGACCAGAGTTAGCCACAGGGTAAAGGACAAAAAAATGGGCGGATCCCACGTACCTAGGAATCGACGCTATGCAAAGCATGTGGAGGAAAGGGGACCATGTTCAATTATGTGTTTCGCGACGCGTCATGAAATGACACTAAATATATGTACAAATGTGGCCCGCACACACCTAGCTTGAAGAGTTGCAGATGTTTAATGAGCAGATCTTTGCACTTGTGCAGTGATGCCAACTGGAACATGCGTATTAGCAATATCAAAAGCTGATATGAAGCGCAGATGTTCGCGAGAATGCTGGCCCTGGACACTACTACACAAATCAACTTAAGCACATGGCGACTAACCACCATTGGCGCTAACACGACGTGATTGACTCTATTGAAGAAGTACACATGCAATGTTTAAAATTGGGCAGGCAGCACTGCAACCACTATTGACGTTTCACAAAGATTACCTTTTTATTTGAAAAGTACTTCCGAGACCTGGCCTAGCTCTGTGGTAAATGCTTCATTCTCGCGCAGAATGATTCTGTTCGATTCTAGCTGGAACCTGACATTTATTCTTTCAATTCGTCGGATTGACGCTGCCGATGTCGAGTACTTCTTAACACTCAAAGCATTAAAATTGTCCATGTGGGTTCTCGCCGTTGCCTAAGTAGACTTCGTCTATCACCTGTGGCACATACCCGCAACCTAACGGCACATACCTGCCAGAGGGTATGTGCCACTGTCTTGTGTAGAAGTGTTTGATGACGTACGTGGATTAGATTGTGACATTATTCATCTCTTGATTAGCGCTCATAATCGTCAAACCATCTTACCCTCCCCTTGCTGATTTTGGTTCACACCAAGTTACGGAAGTGAACCACGAGAGCACCCAAACGTAAGCGGCTAGATAGATAGATAGGTAGACAGATAGATACGCTCGAAGCAGCCGAAGTTCGCTAAGAAATCTTCACATTTAAAAGGGCAACAGTAGCAATAGCGAATCTCTTCTGGTCAAAAGTGAAACTACAACCAGTTTATCGGTGGCAGACGCCACAAATTTTTCGTGTAGGAGGAAGATGTCTATACACTATTCCCGACATCTGAGTTTTTGCTAACGCAAGTATGACCTGCAATAACAGTTGTACCGGAAGTATTAGGTCCTAATACATTTGTGATTTTCAATGTGTGCATAGTGAACTTAACGAGCGGAGGCGATCGCTGCGTTGTGAAAGCGCATGCCTGCGTGTACTGTTCCCGAAAGCTGAAAGCTGCGCTGACTGGAGCTTCTACATTCAGCTCGCACAACATAGACTTTTTTTTGCGAACAGAAACAATGTCTACCGAGATATTTGGCTACCGTCTGTATGCCGCCACTAGTCGAAGCAAGCAAGACACCAGGGAGTTAAGGTGCTGATAGAAGATTTTCGTTCGCAATCACTTCAAGGCAAGTACGATTATAATTGTGTGATAGATGCTGGCGCCTTCGAACATTTCTCTAGCAGTACCACAGCACTCGTGAAAATTTAGCCGCTGCGGCCAAGTCATTGCGAAAGTGAACAAACGACAGCACCCTTGTCGATTCTCAAGAAACATACCTAGCTATAGTTCCACTCGGTGTTGTCTTTCTTGCTTATCCTTTCGCTGCCCTGTAAATTTTACAGCAACCTTTCGTAACTCCTAAACTTCAGTTCTGATAAATATAGTTGACTCGCCTTTCTAAGCGAGCAATGTCTAGGGGCAATCAAGTACATTTCACTCGAAGCGAAAAAAAAAGCCTTACATTCCCGCTATCCAGCAAACAACACTGGCCAACTGCCACTATTACGATCTATTTCTAAGAAGCCGGCCCCTTTTACTTTTCTGCCTAGAGTTGGCGACGTCTGGGATAATAGAAATCCTTGTTGCTATGTGTCAGAGAGTGTCAAGGCAGCAAGTTACAGCGACAGCCGGGAGTAAGCAGCGACTGTCACTATATCTGGGCCCAGTAGATGCTCTTGGGTCAAGAGCATCTACTGCACCCAGAAGGGCATCAATGAAGTACTTAGGACTATGTGCGCTCACCTCTCTCTCCAAAATTATCCTTTGAAAGAATCCTTAAACGAGCATATCACAGGGTCACTCATTGAATAAATAATTGAACGTTGACGATTATAAAACAAAGATAACATTACAATACGGTATGAACTGTCGCGAAGTACTTCTGCACTTCTCTATATTCATTTGTTGAATATTTACCTATTATATTTAGATGGTTCCTACGAATGACACAGTGATATTATAAGTTCTGACCCACTTAAAAGGCTTACGCAACCAAGGCAGCAAAAAGTCTCCTGAAATATGATAAGTTTGATCATAAAGATCGCAGACAACTAAAAGCAACGGTGCACCTTACGTTACAAAATAGCCCAGACCTCATCAAGATGTTATGTGGCTTTTTGTCTATCTTCTTGGTATCTGTACCCAGTATAGGTGCAAAATATATTTCAAAGTTTTATATTGGTCACCTACCACGTGTGCGTCCTTGTGTTGTGTGCATGATTGATTGATTGATATGTGGGGTGGTTTAACGTACCCACATATCAATTAACCTGATTATTAGAGACGCCGTAGTGAAGGGCTCCAGAAATTTCGACCATTGGGTTCTTTAACGTGCGCCCAAATCTGAGCACACGGGCGTACAACTTTTCCGCCTACATTGGCAATGCAGCCACCACAGCCTGTGTGTGCATGAGAATGTGTGTACCTTTGTTTAGGTGATGATGCTTAAGTACGTCTTCGTCCATCCGCAAATATAATTGTGTGGCTGTTTGTGTGCATTTCTGTTTATGTGCTTGAGGGTACATTTGTGCTTGCTTGGTATTATGACTGTGTGTGTGTTCGTTTGAGCGGCCGTTCACTACTCTATGCAGATATGTGTGTTATATTTGGGTGTGTGGGGCGTAGTGGAAAGAGAAGAAATGTTTGACCCATGTATTTGGCTCTTCTATCATTCCCTCAAGTGCGCAACGTCACGGGCAGGTGACTGCGTTTACAAATATTACGCTATCAGTTTACGAATCTATTTCAAAGCAGTGGCTCGTATACCTTCAATCGTGGTCGTGAGAGGTGTTACATACCGTTGGCGTTGTATTATTGTACAACAGCGACGCTGCAAATTACTGGCTGTAGCTGCTGTAGATGAGAAAAAAAGGGGTGGAAGTGCGATATTGAAACATTACCAAAAGTAACAACTTATGCCAGTGGTATGCGGGTAGTGGTATTCTTGCTTTAGCAGCAAATTTGAGGTGCTTCGAAGGAGATTTAGGTGATATATAAATCTGCATGATAGATTACCAATACCTTGATATTTTTCATTTTTTGGTCCCCCATAATCATATAGTGGTGTTCGTACGTTAAAATCTAAATATAATAGAAAGTTTTAGTACTGCAGAATAGTGCTACGTACCCATCACGCAAGCGCCTTGCGTTACGTGGCGTCGTTTGCCACTAATCGGCTTTTAGTATGCCGTAGTACCCGCGTACGTAACGAGCGTGAAGCGTCTTGCGTCATATGGTATATCAAAATAGAAGTACGTGTTGTTGACAGCCAATGTGAGCCAATCCAAGTGTTATAGCCAGATTAAGGCCATATTTTAAGCCACAGAGCCGGTCGGTGCTTGCCTTCGATGCCGCCATTTTGCAAAACGAAGTCTCGCGCTGTCACGAATTTGTTCGAGAGCGGCGCGATCACCTCATACGTACGCACGCACGCATATCATGCGTGCGTACGTAGCAGCTGCGTACGTAACGCGATACGTGCGCGTTGCGGTCTGCGCATGCGCACTACGCAAAACGTGGCGTCCTTACGTACGCAACGCCGCCACGTACGCAGCGTACGCAGTACTAAAACTCTCTAATACTAGTTTGCTCTTTGTACGGCACGCAAACTTTAGTGAAAAGAACATATATAGAATAATATATGAACAAAGTGAAGCATTCAGTTTGTTACACTTTTCCGTAAACACTGTTAGGTAGCGCAAACTGTAAGGTTGTGCGAAACTCAGGGACAAGAGACAAGAGAAGCCGACGCACACACGGACCATCAATGTGTGCGAATTGTGATACATACTTTCGTTTTCATAAGCTGGCCTTAATGTTTCGCGCATAGTTAAAATGAAGTTATTCAACAGTGCGAGCTAAGTATTAGCAAAAGAGAAAAATTTCGTAAATAATGAAGCGCTTGTTATTTTCGTTCACTGACAATCCTAAGGAAGAACTTCTACTTTTTCTGCCTCTTTTTTCCCCCGTGTAGCAGTGGACTGGAATGGCTTTTCCTGTGACGTTCCAGCCATCACGTGTCCATCAACATTTAGAGAAGGTCACCACGCACATTTCCATTCGAAAACCTGTGTACATTTACCTGTAACTCACCCCTTATGTAATACCCCCTACATGGGGGTCTTTTAAGGTATTAAAGTGATGTGATGTGATATGATGTGAAAAGTAACGTCAGAGATTCGCACAGTCCGATACCTCTCCATTTTCTCAGCTTGATACTGCAGAGGCACTAGAAGCAGCATAAACTATTACCAGTGCATTTAGTTCTGTGAGCTTGAGTGCATTGAGTACGTTAATGCTCAGAAGACAAGCACATCTTGCCATGAGGTGGTGAAAAAGCAGCAGGGAGGCAAAGGCCAATACTTTTTCCTCGGTGCCTGATGGTAAAGGTTTCACAACGTATGCGACAGTTTCACGTCACTGCTAATTTGATTAGGCAGGCGCATTCTTCCGACTCTTTTACACACCCTTATCTACTTTGGTATGAACGAAGTTAACGAGGTAATAACGAGAGCACTCAGACGTAGGCGGCTAGACAGAAAGACAGGAAGACAAAAAAAAAAGAAAGACAGACAAATAGATGGATAGATAGATAGACAGATAGATGGATAAATAGATAGATAGATAGATAGATAGATAGATACAGACAGACAGACAGACAGATGGATAGATAGATAGATAGATAGATAGATAGATAGATAGATAGATAGATAGATAGATAGATAGATAGATGGATAGATAGATAGATAGATAGATAGATAGATAGATAGATAGATAGATAGATAGATAGATAGATAGATAGATAGATAGATAGATAGATAGATAGATAGATAGATAGATTCACGGACGGACGGATAGACGGACGGATGGACCGATGGATGAATGAATAGACGGACTGGAGGACGGATTATGAATGACTAGAAGCCTAAGGCGCGTTTGCTTGGCCAAGAAATGCTTCTCATTTATTCTTGTTACCACCAAACGGTCATTACCTTTTTCTTCATAACATACCTCGCATGTTTCCTACATGTCCATGAGTGCGAAACGCCGTCTTTCTGAAAGTGGCATTCTTCTTGATGTCTTCATTGACACTGTGGCACATGGGCGCTTGTGGGGAGACCACCTTGCCAACTGTTTTCTAATACGTGTTGGTGGTGTCCTCGCCAGCCTACAGTTTTTGTCTCGGATGAAGTAATCACGAACGCACTAAAACATAGGTTTCAAATCGTTTTGAAGTTGCCATTCATTAAAAACATTTTTGAAGCCAATATGATTTAAATTGTAAGCAAGTTTAGATGGACCGAATGAAGCAGCCTTACGAAAAAAATTGACCCCGTATCTGCATGTTAATCTGCAAATGTCGTCGGAAGACGATAGTCTTGCATGTGAAGAGAGTGAACAAAACATTTTATTTGATGTTCTGCGCCAGAAAATTGGTGAATGGTATTCTGGAGGCGCTGTGTTAGAGTGCCTCGAGCGAGCACCCCGCCGCGTTGGTCTTGTGGCTAAGGTACTCAGCTGCTGACCCGCAGGTTGCGGGTTCAAATGCCAGCTGCGGTGGCTGCATTTCCGATGGAAGCGGAAGTGTTATAGGCCCGTGTGCTCAGATTTGAGCACACGTGAAAAACCCCAGGTGATTGAAATTTCCGGAGCCCTCCACTACGGCGTCCCTCATAATCATATGGTGGTTTTGGGACGTTTACCTCATACATCAATCAATCAATCAAAAGTGCCTCGAGTGTGCAGTGGAGGCGAACGAGCGCATCAAGTCACGTCACACGTGAGACATGAGTGCGATCTGGCAGTTTTTTTTTTGGTAAATGTTGCGCGATCGAGACGGGCGTGCGCACCCGTCTCAGTGGTGATAAGGTGTAGAACGCAAGGTGACGGGTAGGTGCCACCATCGTGTAGTCTTAGCAAAGCGTTGGAAACACTCGCCTTTTCGTGCAAGCGTTTCATGGTCAGCGCAGCGTGATAAACGCTATGGTCCTTAAAATTACTTATGTGTGCCTTTTGTAGTAAAATACGCACATGCAGATCGCATACGTGTTGTTATGGTGCCTCAGATATGCGCAATGATTGCTTTTTAATCGACAATCGCACAAGTATGAACGATGAATTTTGAGCAACATTGGTGGGCGCTGCAGTTGGGATCGGCCGTTTGGGGTATCATCTGGCGCCGTTTAGAGTACCCGGTACCGTTAATGCTTGACAAACAGACAACTTTACAGACAGGCAGACCCATATTTTTCACGTTGAAGGTCCGCAAAAAAGACTGTCGCCTTTAAAAAGCTGCTGAACTGCGCGAAGCGCTATATTGCCATCTTCAGGATCTATAATCGCATTTTCAGTCAAATGCTGACTTCGCAGTGGCTCTCTTAAAATTACAGACCGTGTTTTGTACTCTAATCTGGCTCTTAAAAAACCTTCAGATAAGCTGTTATCTCGAATGAGAACTGCCTTATTGGAGATTAACACGCCTATATGTGTTTGTTACTAGTATGAATGAAGCAACACATTGAACTTCATCCTGCTTAGATCACCGCAACTTGAGGCACGTCTGCTGCAATGTTCTTTGCAAATCGTCATTTCTTGTTTGCGTTGGAGGAGCTTTTCTAGGTTAATGTATTGCTGGAAGTTGAAAAATAGCCACTAACGTAGTTGCACAAGGGCCGTAACAAAATGTAATATGGTTTAAGAGAAGAAATCAAAAGATTTTTTACGGAATGGTGAGGTGACACGGTTCCCAACAATAATAGGTATTATTATTTGATTTTGCTCATCGACAAAGCCATGACAACGCTTTTTTCGTAGCAATGTTTGAGACCTCTTGAATTCAGAAAGACCGACATATTTGCCAGTGCTCTCTGGAGACGCTGTTGGGTGTTCCTGTGAGAACACGCCGCACTTCAAATGAAAATATGGTCTGCGTGCAGTGTCATTTCGACACCTTTCGGCAGGTTTCTTTTAAGATGGATAAACGCTAGATTAAATAACTCCGGGCTTAGCACAGCTCCTTGCGGCGCTCCCTTCTCGACGGCATAATGCGCTATATAGCCCTCGGTAGTACAAATGAAAAGCTGCCGTCCTTCAAGGTAGTCTGCAATCCACGCGAAAAGCCGTCCGTCAAAACCAAAGGTTTCCAAGGCATCGAGTATCGCTTTGTGATGAATGAAGTTATATGCTACCTTAATGCCCCGAAATAACACAGTATAGGTGTGTTTCCAAAGACTTACTCTTCTTCAACTGTTGAGTTCAAGCCTATGACATTATCAACTGCAGAGCTATTTTGACAAAAGCCAATTACTTTATTAGGATATTTTTTTTGGTTTCTAAAAACGCAAAGGTCACTTCTGAATCATTTTCTGAATAGCTTCCTTACAAAACTCACCAGAGAAATGGGTCTGAAGGAGGCGTAATCTGTGGGCTGTTTTCCTGGCTTCAATACAGAGGTAAATTTTGCACGTTTCTACGTTTAGAACCTTCCCGTTTCTCCATAATGCGTTATTACACTCTAGAAGACGTGGTAGTGATGTGTGGCTTAAACTTGCGAGCGCTGCATAACTCACTCTGTCATGGCCAGGTCGAATGTTTTTGTCGCTAATTTCTGCTGTCAGCTCCTCAATGGTAAAAAGCACCTCTATGTCATCTAAGACAGGAAAGGTTATTCGAGGTATACCAGGCTTATGATTTGCCATGTTCAGGGAAAAATTAGCTCTATATCAAAGGAGCCTGCAGTACTTTACCTCTTTTCTCGATGCGCGCTCATGTAGTGACAGTCAGTTGAAATGGTACACCTGTTGTGGCTCTTGGCAAATTCCCCAAATCACTCTCCAGATTTTGCTAAGGGGTTTCCGTACATCCAGCGTCCCAAAAACCACTGTGCTTACGTGAACACAAGCATCGTGCCAGCATCAATACGCATTAAAACGTAGAAAGGCGTTTTTCCAAATATTAGTCCAAGGTGCCAATGATGGCAGAAGAGAAAAGAATGAAGGAAAATGCGGGAAGACAGCAGGCAGATGGGATGTTTCCGAGGGAAAACTGTGCTGCCTGCATGTTACCACGTGGGAACACGAATAAATTCGTCGCAGAGTGGGTGGGGGGGCTACCATGTAAATGTTTAATAACTGGGTATTGTTTGATAATACTTGATTGATTGATATGTGGTGTTAACATCTCAAAACCACCATATAATAATGAGAGACGCCGCAGTAGAGGGCTCCGGAAATTTTGACCACCTGGGGTTCCTTAACGTGCACCCAAATATGAGCACACCGGCCTACATTTGATAATGCTTAACGATTATTTCATATTTGCTATTTCTATTTATGAAATGAAGGAGAAGCGTTGCCTCCAACGTCAAGTGAAAGCCAACTAAAGACGCCCTCAAATGAATTCCGAACGCGCGTTCTAGTGCCTAGATATACATGATGGCGAGTTAACGGATGTGCAGCGGGAGCAGTTGCTTTGTTGTTGTTTCTTTACTAGCAGGCACTGCTTACGTTGGTATTGCGTGGCGAGCAAGAGGGAGAGGAGTGACAGCTCTGCGGCTGCCTTCCTGAGCCAGCAGGGACGCCATTTCTCTCCTACACCCATAATACCCTCACCACATCCCTACAGGCAACGAGCCATGCTCCAACTTAGAGCTGAAGAAGTTGCGTCTTTTCCTTCCCTCGACATCTCTCTCTCTCTCTCACTCTGGGCCGGCACGAGACGCGAGCATGCGCAGTTGGGGTGTGCATGGCACCCCCGCCGATAGATTATACACTGTAGCGTGGACGCTAAAGCGTGACATCGTGCAACTAAGGAATGCTTCGCATTTAAGAAATCACAAAACGTAGGGGCCGGTATCGTGAGGGTGGCTACACCACCACCGTACTTCCGCACGACGAATTGTAACTGCACAGGGCCACGGTTTCGCGAAGATCATGGACCAACCTCGGAGCAACGCAGTTTATATCACAACAGAAATGTATTAGGCACGTTGCTTATACATGTACCACGTTTCCATTGAGCGAATGCATTTTTAAAATAATGCCTACTTTTAAATTCGAGAGTCATCATTCACTAAGGTTCGAAGTTTGATAAGCAGAGAAACCAGGAGAATCTACTTTATTGCCAGAAAATGACGTAATGCTATTTGTATTCCAATCCCTGCAAGAGGCGCCTGACTCCGTCCCAATTTTGTTCCTTTAAACGTTGACCCCACTCCATTCCAAACTCATGAAAATTTGGAATGATTCATGACTCATTCCAATTCTAAAGTGGCAACTCCGCAACGCTGGTGTGACGTTCTTATATTTCTCGTGCCTGAACAAAACTTCGTGAATAGTGAAATCTCTCTTTCTCAGTATGTGTGAGAGAGAGCGGACTCGCACGTTTGGGTTGCTGTGGGTGTTTGCGATAATTATTCAGCGCCTCGAGCAGCAAGTCAAGCGCATAGCCAGAATAACACCTCAAGCTCCTTCCTAATTAAAGTGTTTATCTCTGCCTTTACTTACTCATTTTTTCGCATTTTATTAGATCTGTGATAAACGAATGGAAAGAATAACTTCATTGGTAGTCTTGAGAAACGCGGCTTCCGACCCGTGGGCGTTTCCCGCGTTGAGACAGGCACAGATGAGTACTGGAACTTCGCCCAATTCCAATGGCACGTATTCGCTGTGGCTTTTCTGCTCCTGTTACTCTTTTGTATATATTGTGTACTCCAATAGGTGTGCTGTCTTTCACGCATATTGTGACGTAATACTACGGAACGCAAGCTTGTATCTTTTTATTGGTGTGCGACATCTCTAGAGTACGCCGCACCGCAACTACTGATGGTTTATGCAGCTTCTCACTAATTGCTAATTAAGTGGTTTCTCTCAATAAGCCTGCACTTTAGCCAATGATGTTTCCAAACACCCAAAAGGGCACTGAAGCCTGAATTGCTAACTCATCCCTTCGATTAGCATCCTGGGTTAAAATCTCTCTTAAGATTTTCTACCCGCGAACAAACTGTAGGCGATAACGCTACAGGTAGGGTTAAACGCACCGAGCCTAAAATTGATTAGCACTGACACATCAATGCTATTGAGTCTAATATTTTAATAGCATAAGACCCGAAATTTTGTGCTTCGTGCATCTATCTTTGCACATATAAAAGATTTCATTTTTCCCCACATACGCACCAATGCTGTTCAGAGCCTTTTCAAGTGATAAGCAGCTTAAGCGAGAAGGAAATGCTACCATTCTGAAAAACACGGAGATAATGAGGAAGCTCTTTGAAACACTGTCTTTATAAAATTATATACGGAGTAGCACTCTATTATGCACGCAGAGGGTGAAATTTAATTCGCAAGTAGATTGGATGGTCTGTATGTCCCAACTGCAAGAGTCACACCTTGACCGGAGCCATAAAGTCACACAGTCAAACAAAAGCTCAATAAAACTGACGAATGCAAGTTTGAGAAGCCCGGAGGAATAAGGTTCCTGAATAATTAATACCATGGAGAAGTACGCATGCAAGAAACGAACGTAAAGTCTGAATACATAGGAGGGGTGAACTCTCTCGTATAAGTGTTGATTATTTCGACCTCTTAATTAGATGCGGAACTTCCGTTCTACCTAATTAGGCCAGTTTGCTTGCACAAAAGTACGCAGTTAGCGCTTTGAAAACGAGTTTGCCAGGTGCACCGTCGTATGTGATGGGAGTGATTGATGAAAAACGGGGCGTGCTAACCGTTCAGAATCTCGGGAACAACTGCCGTGGTGCAGAACATGAACAACTGGAAATGAGATCCTGAGTTTTGGACGGCAGAGAGCTCTCGAGAAACATTATTGCACTGTCTATTGTTTCACGAAGACGCATTCAGAAGGTCCAATGTCACGATGGGGCATACGTCTAAGTTGAACGTAGTTTTTTTGTATTGTACACAATTCTTCACTTCTAAAATAGCGATAACACATGAATGAAGGTTTTTAGCGGGCTTGTTTCCTTTTACGTAATTCTTTGTCAGTGTGTGTTGTGTGGGTGCGTTGTAGGATGACGTGTTGGTGTATGTGTTTTGTGTGTTTGTGCCTGTGTGTATATGTGTATGAGTGCGTGTATGTGTTTGCACGTGCGCCTGTATTGATAGAACGCACGCAACCTGTGTTAGCCAAAATGCTCCTTCCACGCCTCGAGTGAATTGCTCGACTATTAACCTTCTGCTCCAGTAAGTTTCGCTTTCAAGGCTGGTCGGAGAGAACGGTTGATATTTTGGACCGTTAGCTGTATATGACAAGACTCTAGCCATAAATTTATCCTCCAGTTAGTCTCGCCTTCAAGGATAGTCCATCCTTAGAAGTGAGACTAACTGCAAAACAAGGTTATGAGCCACTCGCTGTATATGCCACTCCAGTCGTGGCATGTACCACGATTGGCTCAAAACGTATACCGTTCTCTCGAAACCCTTCTCCCGCTTTTGCACACGGACTACGTTCCTCAGAAAACCAGGAGAAGTGGGGAAGGGGGGCTCATTAACCACGCTGTGAGTGCCTTGGATACGCTGCCACCACGTAGCCTCTGCAGTCCCTCCTGAGAAAGGAACTAAGTCAGTTCCGAAAAGTCGGGTTTACGCGTTTTCACGCACTTTTTTTTTATTAGAGGTAAAGTGGTTTCCCAGTTTACATACCCAAACAGACCCACATCTGTCGAATTTTTACGTTCGAAAACTTCACCGTTTCGTTTTGTGCTTCTACCTACTTTTGTTTTATGAGAGTTATAAAGACGGTACAAACACAGACTGATTCGCTGAAAAAATATTTATTTGGGTGCACAGTGTTTCTTTACACGAGCCCAGATGTCTCACGCTGATATGCCAGGTTCACCAACGAAAATTTTCTTCGCCGAGATAGCGTGCGCGATCGAATCCCATGAACTCCTAGCCAGTCTCGACAGTGAGCGTAGCCTAGGAGGTAACTTGAGTCTTGGAGGTTGCGTGCTCGATCCATTGACATATGCCGCCGACGCGTGGATCCGGCTTTGATGAGATAATGAGCGCACAGCATTCCAGTCAGTGGTAAGCTGAAGCATCTGCGCCCGTCAGTTGTCTCACAAGCCTTACACGCTGTTACAGCTTTACCTGTCATAAATCGCTAAGTATCCAGCATCTCATACAGCTAGGGCAGTTCACGGCGTCCGAGAAAATACACCTTTAGGTGAGCGCTTTCACGCACCTCACGTCAACTGGTTCCACATCGTAACAAAAGCAGACGACTCTCGATGTTCACAAGATAGTCTGTGACGTAGGGTGCATATATCCAATAAATTTAGTCACCTAGATAATGCGAGGGGTAATCGAAGTAGTCATTTGAAAAGTTCATCGGCTGTGCCGCATTTCATTTTTGGCGATTGTTGTGTTTACAGTGGTATGGTAATTGAAGGGAAACGGCCCAAAAGATGAAAACCGGGCAAAGAAGGGAACATAAATTAGTTCTGTCTAACAACAAAAGCTTCTTCGACAAAACATGCATTGTATACCACCGCAGTTGAAACAAAAAAAAGAAACCAAAAGGAGTGTCGAAGATTAATGAATTATCAACAGAGTCATGAATAATATCATCCAATATGTAACACCAACATACCAAAAAACTCGTTTAGCTGCACTTCTAATAAATACAAATTTCATGCAGAGAGCCTAATTGAAATGTAATTGATCACTTGGGCTTGCTATAGCATTTTGGCGTATTTCTGGAAAACTTCTAAAGCTGTTTTATAGTCCATCTGAAGTATATCGCTGCTCTAACAAGTCAACCCTTTCTACTAAGTAAGTTTATGGTGCGTGAAAAGAGGTTTAAAAAAACAAAACGAGGAATCTTTTCCAGTGGGTTTATGTATTTCTAAATACTTTCTGCTATTTATGCGAAAAGATTTACAGTGCGCTTATTTATTCAAAAATATTCTAGCGTGATCTTCTCTCTCTCAACAAGTGGGCAGTGTAACTCCGAGGAAAGAGCGCATAATTCATTTTCTAGCATTAGGTCACCTTCTCCAGCGTTTGTTGCTTTCTATTCTACGTCAAGACGTGAACGTTTTAATAGAGGGAGCTATCTTTTTCAAAGGCGCCTTTTCATCCTGCCAAGGGTGACAAGGCGCCTTTGACAAAGATACGTCCTTCTATCCAAACGTCGGCCAGCCTATCTGATGCACTTCCCATGTTCACCCTACAATTCGCAACCCCTTGAGCTATATTTTGTGTGGGCAACCTTATTTGAATATATGTAGAGATAAGTTTTTATAATATTGCCCATGGTATTGTGCAACACGTTTTTCTGCTTTTGAGTTCTTGTTTATTATGCTACACATTAGGATGTGCTATTTCTGTTTTCGTGCATACCGCAGTTCCGATGTATCCGACGGGAAGGGAACAACGTCAAGCCGCGACTGTGTGGCTTTTGCCCCCTTCTTCTCAGCCAAGTATTTTTTGTATGCATGTCTGAAATAATAACTCAGACTCCGACTCTATGTGTTTCCATCTGTCCGCTTTCATTGCAATTTGGGACTGTCAAGACGTCGTTTTTCTTCTCTTTTTTTTAGGTGTGAGGTGCTCAAAAACTGCTTGAAGAAAATGTCCTTTCTCTTTCCTCTGAATACGTTCTGAAAACATGATATACTTACAAAGATTTCTCCACACCCTCCAAAATATACAAAAAATTTATAACACACGCTTCGGGCGAATAGTAATGCATCGGTGTACTTGAGTGTGTATGCTTTGTTTCAACGACTTTGGAGGAAAACAGTAAAGGTATATATGTCACACCGTATTCCACATCGCAGCTATGAGTTACGCTGCAAGGAATCGATGTTTGTTTTAGCCATTCGTTTTTCCAACTCACTTCCTTTGTACTTTGGCTTATGCGGCGACTTTCTCAAGTCTTTTGTTTTAAAAAAGTGACAGCAATGGCAACGTGTGGTTTCAGATCCCTCGCAAAGCAAACCACTGTTGACCGAGAAATTGAACAAAGAAGGTACGCGTGAAAGGAAACATTGCCACAGAGGGCTCAAGCAAAAATCGCATATCTTGCCCCTGTTCTTCATCACGGGCCACGTGGAATGAGCTGGAAATGTCGCCCACAGTGCACACAGTGACTGAACGAAATCATATGACAAAGAATGTCTGGCGTTCAGAGTCTACTGAGACACATTTCATTGCTATTTATTAGCGGTGCTTTAATGTTGAATTGCACTGGCAAATCCAGATAAAGATTTTCTGCTCTGAAAGGAGCAATCACATTTCAATGGCGGATTGGGAGCGTGAAATGTGTGTTCCAACGGCAGATTGAGAGCAACCACAGATCCCGGATTGCGCCGTAGAACAAGAATTCTAGCTTCACCGAAATCGGCCGATTTGACCTGAAGTTCAAGTGACGTATTCTGTACGCCCGCCTTTCATTCAATCACCGATAAATGTCCTGAAAAATATTTGCACTCTGTCGCACCCACTCATGCTCCCTCGCGAGATTTCCGCGGACCATCGAGACGCGCGCGTTCCAATCGCAGATATGGCGAGAACAATCCCGCTCGGATCTGTGCGCTTCATTCACCATCCAGCCCAGTGCTCGCATTCTGCCATTGGAATTCAACATAACTCAATCAAGGCTTTCGTTGCAGATACACATGAACAAAATAGCACCGTGACTAAAAGGATAATATCCACTTTTCCTCTACCCCACCAGAGCACTGGCAAACGGCTTATCTTTACGCTCCCACGTGTTGAATGGTGAACACCTAAAAGAAATTTAAATGATGCGAACGCACTTTGTACAGCGTACTCTTTTTATATCTTTCGGAAATTGCTCATATAGACCGATCACCCTTAATCCCCAAGGATAGATGAATGAATGGATGGATGGATGGATATGGCTGTACCCTTTAGATCGGGTGGTGGCTAGCGCTACCAAGCCGTAATACTTAATGAACCAAAAACTAGATTTATTTTTTTCCTTTGAATAGTGAGGTTGAGGATTCGCACTTTGCAGTGAAGGGTTTATTTTCACTCGTGCCTTGACTTTAGCCTCCTTCCAGTTAATTCTACCCGCTTAAAGTCTATTTTGCCCTTCTCTCCCTGAACCCCAGTGCTTTGAAAAACTGTGCGCCATCATCCTGAAATATAGGGTGAAGCCCTTTACAGAACATTATCAAGTGTTTCAAGAATTTCAGTGTTTCAAGTGTTTTAAGTGTTTAAAGAATTATCAAGAATTCAAGGACAGCGACCCCCATGAGCAACTAGTCCTTGCGGTGGCTAGGTGGTCTACCTATGAAAGAATACTCTGTCATGTGACCATCGGCTTAGGTGTCAAACGAATTAGTTACTGGGCTTTAAGTGTGGAGTACTTCAAGAAAAAAGTAAGCTTACACTTAACAAAAAGTTTCTACACTTAACTGACGTGATATTGCTCACAGTAAAGCACTCAGTACAATAACAAGGCTCTCAAAGTGCAAAACCATATAAATGAACAAAAATTGTTTGAAATAACTAATTCACTTATTCACAAAAACGTACTTGCTGCAATTCGCCCTCAAATGCTCAATACGTTTCTGAAATATCCGGATGAATCGGGTTTCATGCAAGAGAGGGCGCCACTACTTGGCATAGTGAGTGCATGTGCCTCACCTTTCACTTCAGCGGCACAGTGTAGCTACATGTGATTGAGAAAACAACCTCAAGGAACTTACTGCAGGCGTCACGTGTATGAACTGTCGTAAAAGCAGGATTGCGTTGAAGTGCAGCAGAAAGTGAGCACATGTCGTGCATCCATTTGCAGATATACTTCTAAAAAATTTCTGGTTGGGCAAGTGCTACATGGCTACCTGACACAGTCGCGTCATCGATGCTTTGGTAAACGAGGTGGTGTGAACTCTAACAACCTAAATTACTGGATGCCAGTGCTAAGCGTTTTCTCATGTTTCACGTTTGGGAAGTGGACATGTGTATCAGACGCGAAGCATCTCTTCGACTCACGTGTTCAACGCCGTACGTAAGTGCGTCCACACGAACACGCAATGTGTTCTCCTCACCAAAGCTGTCGGAGTGGTACCAAGGAGGTCAAGCCTCAGCTGCGCGTTGACGTCACACTCTCCTCGCAGGCATCCGTCACATGTGCGCACTGCTGTCGCTCCCTCACTTACCTACCGCACGCTCGCCGCAGCGCCCACAGCTGCGGGCTCTTCCGCCCACGCAACACACTTCCATTTAGGCGCGAAGCTCCTTATAGCGGCACCCATTCATCCCTCGTAGCCATTGTGGTTCGTAACAAGTATAACAGTTTGACCTCCAAGGTTGTGCCGGTGAGAGATTTCTTCTGTGCGTTGTTGCACAATAAAAAATAGTGCTCAATGTACATGCCATTGGCTGCTAATGGGGAAGGAGAGACAGGAGCATTCGGCTTTTAATTAACGCGCACGCTGCAATCCCCAGTAGCAGCCATTGGCATGTACAATGAGCAATATCTGACAAGAAAGGGTTGCTACATTATACTCAGTCGGTGTAACCTCCTTAGTTTTAGAAAGGTTTAGCGAGCGTCGAACCGCAGTGCCATGAATACAATGAACTAGTATATACCATGAATGAACTCGAGGTGGTTAAACGTGCCCAAGCCGTTAGAAAGTAAAAGCCGAATTCTCCTGTCTCTCATTTCCCATTAGCAGCCATTGTCATGTACATTAAGCACTATCTGACAAGAAAAGGTTGCTGCGATAAACTCGCTGGGTGTAACCTCGTTGGTTTTAGAAAGGTTTAGCGAGCGTTTGGCCGCAGTGCCATGAATACAGTGAACTAGTATATACCATGAACTAGAGGTGGTTAAAGATGGGAAGTAGACCCGAAGTGCAAGCCGTAAGAAAGTGTTTATGTGCCACCCCTCGTTTCGTTCTTGGAATGTCCGCTGGACGGCGGTGCTTCTGTAAAGGGAATATATGATGGAAAGATGCGAGATGGTGGTACTTGGAGTGTTGAATAGATAGACCAACGGACACACAGACAGGTGCATGGATGAACGCACGAATGGACGCAGGGGCGGATGCATGGACGAACGCAGGGACGGACGCACGAACAGACGCACGCATGGACGGGCGGATGGACGCGTGGACGGTCACAGAGACGGACGTACAGACGGACGGAAGCAAGAACGAATGGACGGATGAATGCTTCACTCCACCCTCCATCATTTACTCCGTGGATATGCTGCCAATTTTTTTTTTGCTTCACCTTTTTCCCCGCTCGCTACGCTCGACCACACGCCGTGCAGCAACACTCTTTTGGCTCGCTTATCTGCGATCAAACGTACCCAAAACCATACCACCTTCCTTGTTATTGCTTCGGACGAATGCTTACTCGAGTAAACACTGCACCGAGTTTCGCTTTAGACAGTTCTTCCAGCATCCGCGTCGACGCCCGTCTCAACTGAGTCAACGCCAAGTGCACCTCAACTTCTTTGGATCCCATCAGGGCTCTCTTCGGGGACATGGTTCATAATTTTTATAAGCTGTTTATGAAATTATACGTTATGTATGTTCCAAAATAAATTTTCGTTATCCGCTACTTTTATACATAATCCTTCCACAGAATAGAACACAAAGATTTTATTAGAAGTATATGTGATTCCTTATGGTGCAGGGGTTAGTCAAGGTCTCCACTGGACTTAGCCACCCTTGAAACCTGGGTGGTCAGCACTTGCTGATGAGTCAGGTCAGAGCTGGGCAGTCGTGCTTCTTACTTCTCTATCATGCGCGTTGGTTTCATTTTTCTAAGTGTCACGGGTGGGTGATCTATTGAGCAGCCCGCGCTAGTGTTATAGAGTCTCAACTTTGCGCGTTCGAGGGGCAGAAAAGAAGCCGTTAAGGTGCTCCATGACACCCGTCTAGAGCGAGCACAGTGGGCTGGCGGGACCAACGAAAGCAACAAAGCAGCAGTTGTCTTAACTATGTGGTTGTTCAAAACATCTATGCCAGCACAACTCGACTTGACATGGCGAAAAAATGCAACAGTTGTTGCATCAAACACAGGCATCATTAGGCAAACATTAGGCATCAAATGCCGAAGGTGAGTACCCAGAAAGTAACACGCAAGCGTTCGTGCGGGAGATTTCCCCCCTTGCACTAGGCGCAAAAGGAAGCGCAGTGCCAGCAGCTGACAGCGTATGGACACTGAAGGGAAATCAAAGCCTCCCTGAGAATGCCCCTGTCCCAGTGCCGCGCGAGAGACCAACTCAGTGTCGCCTGACCGAAAAAAAGGTACACAAAGTAGACTGCAGTGATCGCACGATACGCAAAAATGGTGGCACAACGTGAGAAAGGTACCAAATGTGTCCGCAAATTGCAGTCTGTGTAAGGTACTTCCGCTCAGAAAGTGGGAAGTCAAAATCCCCTGCATCCCGAATTTTCAGTCTTACATCTTCGAGAGCGTTTAACCAAACGGATTCGCAAATGCCCTAGTGGTTGTATAAAATACCTAAAATACGAAGGGGCGCGGCCGGCTGAATGGGAAAACCGGCGCTAAGCCTAGAGTTTGGAGAGCCAATGAAGAAACAACAAGAAACAACGGGATTTGGAGATGTTCGACGCTGCACCTGAAATGTCGCCATACTGGGAAAATACATGCAGGCTGCGTGAAAGGCTATCTTCATCTGAAAGGTACAAGGTTATATCATCAGCGAAAGCTGTGACTTTTACGACACCGCTACTAGGAAGCGCAACACCCCAGACACGTGAATCCGCGTCAAGAGCACGCAAGTATGGCTCAAGGCTGAGAACTAACAGCACTGGAGACAATGGACATCCCTGACAGAGCCCACGTGTTATGAAAAAAAAATTGCCCGCAACTTCCCTCGGGGGAACACTGAGGAGGATGCGGAGCATATATTTGGTTAACGGGGTGTTAAAGTGCGACTTATTTGGGTCGATGGCTAAATTGGTTAACGTGGTTGTGAAATGGGGTGTTAAATTGCGACTTACTTGGGTCGATGGCTAAATTGGTTAACGTGGTTGTAGGAGGGGGTGTTAAGTGAGTGAACACGTACACACGTATGCGAAAGGGCGGCGCTGGTCGAAGGGACGTCGATCATTGTGTTTGTGGATTCGTTGGAATTCATTTCACCGCGACCTTGGACTTCGACGCGCCGTACGAACCAACCGACGAGCGGCAACTGAGCGAGCGAGCGCCGACCTTGAGTATATATACAGCGCGACGGCGCATGCACTGTCAGCTGTCGAATGTTCGAGAAGGGGGAGAAGCGCAACGGCGCATGCGCGCGCGTCAGCTGCCGATGTTCTCGAAGCGCGACGGCGCATGCGCGCGCGTCAGCTGCCGATGTTCTCAAAGCGTGACGGCGCATGCGCGCTCATTATACAGCTAGCGAATGTTCGTGAAGAGGAGAAGCGCACGCGGTGTGTTGAGGAGGAAGGGTGCACAGATGGTGGAGGAGTGAAGCGCGCGTGGTGTGTAGAGGAGGAAGAGATGCACAGATGGTGGAAGAAGGAGGAGGAAGCTTGCGGACGGCGCCGCACTACAAGCCTCGAGTATTAGATGCTCCGCATCTAAAAGGCGGCACTTTCCCAGCCATCTAGAACTAGGGTGCTTTTCAGACCAGTGTATGTATTTCTAATCATTTCCACAAAGGAATGAGAAAAGACAAAGGCTGTGAGCACATTGAGGATATACGCGTGCTCTAGTCGGTCAAACGCTTTTTACTGGTCCAAAGACACAAGGATACCACGGGCAGATCGCGACAGAGAATAGGCTATGATATCCCGTGTGGTAAGTGACAAGCTGTGTATTTGACAAGCTGTGTAGTGACAAGCTGTGTCACCATACTTCATCCAAGCACTGATGAAGTATGGTGATGACCTACCAGGGTGTTCAGCAGACCCCTCAAACGTTGAACGGCTACTGCCGCGCATATAATATAGTCAACGTTTAGGGGCGTGATAGGTCTCTAATTTTCAGGATGAACAGAAGAAGCACTGCCCATTGGAATAAGCACACTGCGTTCATCTCGAAAACTTGATGGAAAGACACTGTCCTCGTAGCATCGCCGGATTACCGCGGTAAAGGTAGCACCAATCTCGTCCCAAAATGTCAAGTAAAACTCAACAGGAAAACCGTCTGGTCCTGGGGCCGTTCCACGTTTCATAGATTTCAGTGCCGCCTTTACCTCTTCAGCGGACGGAGGGACGTGTAGGCAATCCGCAGCTTCTTGAGGAATGCGGGGCATACTTCTAAGCATTGGCGGTGTTTCATCACATTTAGTCCGCGTGGCCGAACACAACATTGCTTCAAAATGCGCCAAAAAACAGATCGATCACGCGTAGGAAGCCACTGCGCAGGTGTTACTTGTGCTGTCATAGAGATAGATGGCTCTGATTGCCCAAAAAACGAATGTCTCGTGTAGCACAGCACTTCGGAATGTGCACATGGGTTGTGTCTACAGCGCCATGCTGCTGCCGCCAGGGACAAAGCAGCAGTCAAGCGTTGAAAGCGTTCACGCATTTCACGCTGCCACTCTCGCATCAGAGGAGAAGCCGTCTCGGCGCGCAAAGCAATGCGTAACTTCAACCCAGTATCAGCAAGCTCTTCAGAAACGCGTCGACGATGCGAACGCCCCTCTACTGCGCAGCGCAGGCGCCACTGTGTTTTCAGCGCATCCCAATCTTCAGGACCAGACGCCGTGAGCGACACACGTATTGCGCGTGACAAATCTGATCATGAGCGCGCGTCTGCAGGACGCGAACATCAAGACGCCATGGCTTTTCCGAAAAAGAGAATGGAGCATTCGGCTTTTAATTAACGCACACGCTGCAATCCTCATTAGCAGCCATTGGCATGTACATTGAGCAACATCTGACAAGAAAGGGTTGCTACAATATACTCGCTGGGTGTAACCTCCTTTTTTTAGCGTCGAACCGCAGTGCCATGAATACAATGAACTAGTATATACCATGAATGAACTCGAGGTGGTTAAACGTGCCCAAGCCGTTAGAAAGTCAAAGCCAAATTCTTCTGTCTCTCATTTCCCATTAGCTGCCAGTGTCATGTACATTAAGCACTATCTGACAGGAAAAGGTTGCTACGTTAAACTCGCTGGGTGTAACCTCGTTGGTTTTAGAAAGGTTTAGCGAGCGTTTGGCCGCAGTGCCATGAATACAGTGAACTAGTATATACCATGAACTCGAGATGGTTAAAGATGGAAGTAGACACGAAGTGCAAGCCGTAAGAAAGTGTTTATGTGCCACCCCTCGTTTAGTTCTTGGAATGTCCGCTGGATGACGGTGCTTCTATAAGGAGAATATATGATGAAAAGATGCGAGATGGTGGTACTTGGAGTGTTTATTAGATGGGCAAACGGACACACAGACAGATGCATGGATAGACGCATGAATGGACGCAGGGGCGGATGCATAGACGAACGCAGGGACGGACGCACGAACAGACGCACGCACGTACGGGCGGATGGACGCATTGACGGTCACAGAGACGGACGCATGGACGGACGAATGCTTCACCCCACTCTCCATCATTCACTCCGTGGATATGCTGCCAATTTTTTTGCTTCACCTTCTTCACCGCTCGCAACGCTCGACTACACGTCATGCAGAAACACTCTTTTGGCTCGCTTATCTGTGATGAAACGTACCCAAAACCATACCCACCTCCCTTTTTCTTGCTTCAGACAAATGTTTACTCGAGTAAATACTGCACCGAGTTTCGCTTTAGACCGTTCTTCCAGCATCCGTGTCGACGCCCGTTTTAACTGAGTCAACGCCAAACGCACCTCTATTTTTTTTTGATCCCCCGAGGGCTCTCTACGGGAAGATGGTTCATAATTTTTATAGGCTGTTTATGAAATTATATGTTATGTATGTGCCAAACTAGTTTTTCGTTATCCGCTACTTTTACACATAATCTTTCCACAGCACAGAACACAAAGATTTTATTAGAAGTATATGAGATTCTTTATGGTGGAGGGGTTAGTCAAGGTCTCCCCAGGATTTAGCCACTTTTAAAACCTGAGTGTTCAGCACTAGCTGATGGGTCAGGTCAGAGCTGGACAGTCATGCTTCTTACTTCTCTAACATGCGCGTTGGTTTCATTTCTGTAAGTGTCGGGTGTGGGTGATGCATTGAGCAGCCTGCGCTTGTGTCATAGAGTCTCAACTTTGCCCGTTGGGGGCAGAAAGTTAGATTGCAGGTCACGAACGCGTCTTCTAGTCTTTTTAAATAAGGATAATCACCAGTTCAAATTGCTCTTCACTTGGTGGCTTTCTCTCCTGCCAATTCTTTGCAGGGGAACCGTAGGAATGACGGGTAAAGAAGAAACTTTGATAAGCAAGCTGGTTCCTTGAGGATATATGGTTGTAGTTTTCGTAAGACGTTGGCATTTGAAAGACTGATGACCAGCCAATGTCGCTGTTCGGAAAAGTATTGGCGAGTTGCGGCACTCATCCTCTGATTTACTTCGCACGCTTGGTGAGCCAGGCACCTGGAGATCGTGTATTCGTTATAAGGGTGGTGTTCCATTAGACCGTGGCGTCATCTGGTAATCCTACCTCGTAATGAGAAATGAAATTCTACGCGAGAGTTCATGAAGATGGTACTGTCACAATCTCCACATTCAGCCACATGCATGACCAGTGCGATGATTCTGGCTTCAACCTCCGACACGAAGAATCATCTGAAGGAAAGCGCATTTACAGCTTTGTGGTATTATTTAAGTACCACCACTGGTGAGAAATTTCGCTTAGAGGGTTTGCTTGCATGTAAGCAGTAACGTCATCATAGTAGATGTCTTGCCTGTACAGTCCCGTTGTGGCAGCTCTACGTCGCTCACCATGACACTTTTGGTGCCTAATTCTCGGCAAAGAGGCTACCTATAAGTGGTCCTTGTCCAAAGGATCTAGCTTGTCGAGGTTCTTGCCCACTTGCTGTAGGTACAGTGAAATGTCGATCCTCGTAGACGACAAGCTTCTCTCACAGTGTTCGCTGACATCGATGTCTTCATAACCTGCCACGCGCTTGCCGTGGTTGCTCAGCTGTCGCCTTGCGCGTTCTCCCGCTATACCTGCCGAAACATCCACTCGCTACACTGCCGACTCGTCGATTTACGCAGAATAAACCTGCCGCGCACCTCACATATGCGTTTAAACGTGTCTGCAAGCGTTACCTAGAAGATCTACGCCAGCCATCGCTTCAAACGAATCTCCCAGCACTCACCGGAACACTCGCGTTAGCACCGTTCAACCAGCGCCACCACCTGTGCGCAACGCTGCTCCTTCGAATACCATCAAGGTTGCCTATGGGGAGATGGTCTAAGTTTTTCAGTAAGAAAGAATAAGACCCAGTCATAAGTGCCTACCCTTTGATGTTCAAGACTCCGTAAAATTTGGTTTTCACTACCAACTGTGGGGCCTTTTGTTCATAGTCTATGGGCACCACTACTGTGGGCTTATGCACAACAACTGCCAGCGGGGACACGCAGTAAATTGAAAACAATACTGTAATTTGAATCTGCATTAGCCACACAACGCCTTCTTGCTGTTTGTGTTTCTTGCTTTCCTAAATTTTCCCTCAATCATATTTATTTCACGTTCAGGGGCATCATGTGTTTTGCATGGTATTTTCACGTATTCTGAAGCATTCCATTTTTTATTTTTCTTATTTTACATATAAACTTAGACGTGAGAATTTTTTTATTAGGAAGCTAATCAAAATAAAACTGACTCCTCAGAACAAAATTTTTTCGTCAATTTCCTCAAATTTCATAATATTCGTCATTCCCCTTTCAACGATCTCCCTTTAAAATACTGTACTTTCTTATGAGCATTATTTTTTGCGAACCATGGCGCCTATATAAATGCACTTTCAAACGAACCAGTTGTTAGGCTGGCGAAAAATAAAGCTTTTATAGGAATTTTTCAATTTCGATGCGGATGATTTACTCCTTCGCTTCCGAGTTATAGCTGCGTAATCTTCACAGGATGCTCAAAAAACAATCGTTATACAAAGCAATCTCTCGCTAGTGTAACGAAAACTTAGTCCCCCTACACAGAATATTCATTATCTTTATTGTCACACTTTGTTTTTTATTGAGTTGGGTATTTATTGTCAGGGCCTCAACACATTATAGGGAGGGCAAAGAGCTGTAAACCTAATACACGAAAAAAATCTTGTTATTATAGGGCGGCAGATATAAACAGAAAAAGAAAAGCACAATGGCCACTCATACAGCGAATAAAATTTTGGTGAGAAATTCACTGCAATAAAGATGATTGCTGAGAGAACTGACCAACTAACGCTGAAATAGACAGCGTTAAATAATGAGGCGCCTAGTGTCACCGCAAGTCTAGAAAACTTCTCCGTCATATAGATATTCAAGAAACCAAATACGGTAAACAATCAACGGCTTAACATGATATAACGATTGCAATAAAAAAATGAACAGGGAGTGATAGCTTAGATATTCGGAAAATTTATCTTCACATAAATATCTTTGTATAAATGCATGCCGAGGAAAAATGTAAATGCTAAGTTATTTAGTGACGGCGCAACTATTCCGTCTTCTAGGAATTTTTTCATCTTTCTATCAGTTGTGATTGCCTTAAATAATGAAAGTCAACGCTTCGTTTTCATTACAATTTAAGCTCAGAATATTGTTTTCACGAAATTGTTTTTTTTGTCTGCAATTTGCCCGTCTATTTTGGCCTCTAGCTAACAGAGTCTATTGCGCAAACATGAACGACTAGAGTAACAAATCGATCATCCCCATCTTTCTTTTCTAATTCGATTTGCTGATAGTTTTCTGTTCTTCTCTAAAAGTTAATTGTTCACTCATTGATTTTGCTCTGCCTACCATACGGACGACATTGCAATCCTTCTGCTGCACCTAAGCTGGTTTTACAACGCCACCGGCGTAAAACCCTCCTTAACAAAGTGACGGTGCCATGTCAAGTCCTAGTCATCTGATGTCATATTTTGTGACGTCACATAACAGGTTATGCTGATTGATGATGTTATAGCCATTACGTATGAGTGCGTCATCGCGTGACAATAATCGTTTGCAGCACTTAAGTTGACACCAATGCCGCCGATGATCATCTTTATGTTTGATGATATGCAAGTTCATTTGCGTTATTATTATATACCTAAATTTTACTTGAAAGTAACAGTGGATGCACTTATAACTAACATGACTGACGCTCCACTAGCGTCAGTTAAAATATCTCTATTTACTTTATTATAAACGTCATAGCGTCAGAGCTCGCTTCTCAGAAGCTCGGGCGTTGACCTCGGTGTCGGTGTCGGTGATGTTGGTTATAACCGAAAAGTCATCATCAGGTCTATGATTGAACTACTGAGAAAGCTGTAAATACAATAAGAAATAAAATTCTCGGTTTGCAGTGCGAATTGAGGCCAAGCCGTCTGCGTGGCAAGCAGCTGGTGTACCACATACCCACGTTATTTTAATCTGATTAAAGATCACTATAAAAATGTTGTGTATTGGAACGTGTCTCGCTGATGCATGTATTGTTGCATCAGAACTTCAGGATCATACCTGGCGCCAAATATGGGAGTTGCGTTTGGAGTGGCTAGTTTGACTTTAAATCTGCCTAGGGCGCTCAGCTCGGCCTGCCGAGCGAGGCGCTTCGAGGATGCCGCTCGAGGAGATGGTCTTCGGCGAAGAAATCTCCAGGCAGGAGGATGAAGCCTCCGGATGGATTGTTGCCCACTCTCGGAAGAAGCAGCGTCAGGATTTTACGCCCGGCGACAGCCCTGGCCCCAGTGCCGGTCATCGTGCCGCCCGTCCAGCGCACCCGAAGGGGCCGATAAACAAGCTCATCGCCGCGTCGCGCCGGCCGCGATTGCCTAAAGCTCACTACTGGGTTGTCGTACGTCCCAAGGGAGGCATGGATGTGCGCAAGGTCAGTGGAATCAAGGTTACCGAAGCTTTGGTGATGGCTGCTTGTCTCGGCCCGCCGCAGGCTGAGGAAGATATTGTTTGTGCCAATGAAATGCAGAACATTTTTGTGATCAGCACGCCACACGCTAGGAGCGCAGAAGCCTACGCTAAAGTGAAGCAAATTCGAGTGGGAGAAACGCTCCATGAAGTCTCTACTTACGTGACGCCACCCGGGGATACGTGCAGAGGAGTTGTTCGCGGTATCGACCCTGAGCTCTCTGATGACCGGCTTGGTGAGCTCTTCGTGCACGCAAGAAATCCGAAGGTTCTTAGAATACGGCGCATCAAGAAAACGCCCACGGTGATCATCCTGTTTGACGGTATGAAAGTTCCAAACTACGTCATGTGTGGGACGAACCTGATCCGGTGCACGTTCTACCGACGACAAATCGACGCCTGTCGAACCTGCGGAAAGCTGGGACATCGCTCGGACGTTTGTCCCACTCCTACAGTCATCACCTGCCCGGACTGTGAGGTCTCATCGCCCCCTGAGAATCATACGTGCCAGCCGAAGTGCTCCATCTGTGGAGGAGCGCATCCGACGGCGGATCGGGCCTGCCAAAGCAGGTACCAGGTTCCCTACATCGTTCGGCGTAGAAGGCGACGACGGAGAAAAGCAAACAAGCAGCGCGCGGAGTTCGTGCCACAGCAAGCTCCCGGGCTTGGGTTCAACCAGGGGGGTGGCCTTGATAACCCTGGGCGGGGTGCGGGTCATCGCTCTCACTCGAGGGATAGGTCTGCCTCCTGTGCCTGGATTCAGCAGGAACCGACCTGGGCTGAACGAGTGGGCCCAAAACTTGAGTGTCGCACTATCGTGCAGCGCCAGTTGCCAGAGCAAGCTACGGCTAGAACACAGCAGCTAGAGCGTGAGAATGCAACTCTGAGGAGTGAGCTTCAGGAGATTAAAGCATTAGTTGAGGAGCTTAGGCAGCGGGAACGCACGCCGGAAGAGGCGGTGAAAGTACAGCAGGCCGAGGCACAACCTAGAGGCGGTAAGCGAAAAGCCGCTGACCCTCCGGTAGATATCGAGGAGTTCAGTGACTTTAAACAGGAAATTATGGGGGTGGTCCATGAAATCAAGGAGGCCATCGCTGGTGTCAGCACTGTCATCCAGTCCCTTTCTGCAAGGGTGGTGGTGGTGGAGCAAAACCTAAGTAGCAATCATGGCGAAGCTAAATAAAACATTTGTCATTTGGCAATGGAATTGCGTGAGCTTCCACAGGAAGAAGGCAGTCTTGCAGCAGTTCGTCAGCTCACAGGTGAATAAGCCAGCCGTAAT
Source organism: Rhipicephalus microplus (assembly GCF_013339725.1). Taxonomy (NCBI): domain Eukaryota; kingdom Metazoa; phylum Arthropoda; class Arachnida; order Ixodida; family Ixodidae; genus Rhipicephalus; species Rhipicephalus microplus. The sequence goes on along the minus strand of NW_023611840.1, from coordinate 15,886 downwards.
ACTCCTCCAGGAGACCCTTAAAGGAGAGGTTGCCCTCCGGGGTTATCGCTCCGTGGCCTGCTGGGGGGAAGGAAATTGCGGGGTCGCCACCCTCATATCCAAAAAGTTCTCCTTTGAGGTTCGCGATGTACGTCCAGACCTAAAGTGGAACACATACTGATTGAGTTAATCCCAAACTCTCGGCTTAAGGAGCACCTATTCATTCTCAACGTTTATAGCTCACCATCTGATACTCGGGAGACTTTTAATGCGCTTCTCTGCAAAGCCTCCAAAATCGCGGGCTCGGCTCCGTTGATAGTTGCTGGTGACTTCAATGTGCAACATCAGACATGGAGCTATATCAATAATACGGCTAAGGGGCGGCCGCTTCTGCAGCATACTACCAATCTTAATATGTTACTAGTTACTGATCACAACTTTCCCACACGTCTCGGCAATTCTGTAGCAACGGACACCACGCTGGACCTGGCTTTTGTCAGGAACGTCGAGTGCCCTTTCTGGCAGAACTTGCATGAGAACTTGGGGAGCGACCATTTCATCGCGTCTATCTCCCTCGATGTTAAAGCACCGCCGCCGCGGGTTTTCAAAATTGTTGATTGGGATGCCTTTCGGGAACTCAGACAAGAGATGAAAAAGAGTACGATGACCTTGGCCAGCTACTTGAGTGTCTTAAGGCAGATGTTAAAGCTGCCACTAAGGTGGTGGAGACGGATCTTAAAACGGAACGCATGGACAGCCGCCTAGCGAGGCTCCTTGAAGCCAAAAACTCCTTACTAACAGATGGCGTACGCAGCGACTCAACAGGCGGCTCCAGAAAGAAAATTGCTCTGCTCAAGCAGGAGATTGAATGTACAGCCAAACCCTGGCCAGGACAACAATGGGATGAGGTCTGTAATGCTGTCGATGGGCCAGATGCGGTCAGGGCGAAATGGAACATTCTCAAGCACCTCCTGGGAGATAAGCAAACTAAAGCTAATCAGAAACACACTGTTGATCGGCTCATTCACAAGGAGAGGTCTGCTGGGCTCTCCAATGATCAAATCTTACAACAGCTGGCGGATAGGTACCTCCCCCTGGGGGCTACAACGGATGCAGACTACCCAGATTTCTCTGGTCTGGAGGATGCGGAGCTGGACTCCCCCCTTCAACACGGCAGAGATCAGGGCGGTCCTTTTTGATCTCAATGGAAAATCGGCTCCCGGGCTGGATGGTATCACTAACAGGCTACTTAAAATTGGACGATAGATCCATTGAGCTACTAACTGACGAGGTCAACCGGGTTTGGGAGTCGGGGCAGGTGCCGAAGGAGTGGCGAACGGCCTCTGTCGTCCTCATTTCCAAGCCTTGTAAACCTCTCGGGCTCGGCACGCTCCGACCGATCTCACTCACGTCTTGCGTGGGTAAGGTCGCGGAACATGCAATCCTTAACCGAATCTCCCATCACATTGAACAAAACGAGCTCTTCCCTTTCAGTCTCATTGGCTTTCGTCCCGCGCTCTCTACGCAGGACGTTATGCAAATGATTAAACATCAAATTATCGACATAGACACCAGAGTTGTCCGAGGGATTCTTGCACTCGATCTGGAGAAAGCTTTCGATAATATTCACATCCTCACATACTGGATTCGATCTCTGAGTGGATGGGGGCCCGCTTTTTACGGGTTCGTCCGCTCTTTTCTCAGTAATCGCGTTGCACCATTCGGCCGGGACCTCTGCTCCAGGAATTCACCTATAGCTAAGTTATTTAGTGACGGCGCAACTATTCCGTCTTCTAGGAATTTTTTCATCTTTCTATCAGTTGTGATTGCCTTAAATAATGAAAGTCAACGCTTCGTTTTCATTACAATTTAAGCTCAGAATATTGTTTTCACGAAATTGTTTTTTTTGTCTGCAATTTGCCCGTCTATTTTGGCCTCTAGCTAACAGAGTCTATTGCGCAAACATGAACGACTAGAGTAACAAATCGATCATCCCCATCTTTCTTTTCTAATTCGATTTGCTGATAGTTTTCTGTTCTTCTCTAAAAGTTTATTGTTCACTCATTGATTTTGCTCTGCATACTATACCGACGACATTGCAACCCTTCTGCTGCACTTGAGGTGGTTTAACAACGCCACCGGGGTGAAACCCTCCTTAACAAAGTGACGGTGCCATGTGATGTCCTAGTCATGTGATGTCATATTTTGTGACGTCACATAACAAGTTATGCTGATTGATGATGTTATAGCCATTACGTATGAGTGCGTCATCGCGTGACAATAATCGTTTGCAGCACTTAAGTTGACACCAATGCCGCCGATGGTCACCTTCATGTTTGATGATATGCAAGTTCATTTGCGTTATTATTAGTTACCTAAATTTTACTTGAAAGTAACAGTGGATGCACTTATAACTAATATGACTGACGCTCCACTAGCGTCAGTTAAAATATCCTAATTTACTTTATTATAAACGACATAGCTTCAAAGAGCTCGCTTCTCAGAAGCTCGGGCGTTGACCTCGGTGTCTGTGTCGGCGATGTTGGTTATAAGCGAAAAGTCATCATCAGGTCTATGATTGAACTGCTGAGAAAGCTGTAAATACAATAAGAAATAAAATTCTCGGTTTGCAGTGCGAATTGAAGCCAAGCCGTCTGCGTGGCAAACAGCTGGTATACCACATACCCACGTTATTTCAATCTGAATAAAAATCACTATAAATATGTTATGTATTGAAACGTGTCTCGCTGATGCATGTCCCACGTGTGTGCGGCCCGCAGCCGACCCTCCCCCTTGAGGGGAATCGGCTCCTCAGGACAATTTGTAAATAAAGTTCATTGACTGACTGACTAAATCTGCCTATTACAGCGTATGTAGCACACTATGGACGAGTGGTGGGTATACTTAAATTGCCAATAAGCAAAGAGAATAATTATGACGGAGTGTCCACTCGACAACTATATGCATTCAGTAGACATGCTATGATTCTTTGAAACGGCCAATATTACCCGCACAAATGCTTCTTTCTTTACGGCATGATTCAAGGAAATGCGCGTGCCAATGTTACCCGCACAAATGCTTCTTTCTTTATGGCATCGCTCAAGGAAATGCTCGTGCAAATGTTACCCGAACAAAGGCTTCTTTCATGACTTCTTTGCGCAAACACGTACACGGACACAAGGAAAAGAGGCAAACAACACGGGCGCAAACTCACAACTGGTTTATTTTGAACAACGAACTGTACTTATATCAAAGAAGTCATGAATGAGTACCAACTCGCCCCACTTTCCAGTACTGTTGTAAAGGCTTCTTTCTTTGCGGCATGGTTCAAGTAAATGTGCATGGCGTCGATAAAGCTAAGGCGTCCCATTTTCGAAAGCGAAGATCAAGCGTCTTTCAAGTTTTTATCGGCTGCCATGAGCTTGTTTGCACTGAACATGCAGCACCACTGAGCATCTCGCGCCTGCAGACCAACAGCAGTATACCAACGCATTCTAATGGGTTTTTTGCCTCTTTGAGAAGCAATCGATCAAATTCAGCAAATCTTACGTGTCTTGAGAACTGAGTTCTGCGAATAATGCGGAGGGAAACTGCAGACTGTTTGTAACGTTCTTATTGAGCGGATGTTGCAAACAATGCTAAAGTTATGCACAAATGTTGTACCCACCAACACATTTTCAACAGTCACCTGTTTGCTGTTCCGTAAAGATGCCCACAGCAACACGGGTATGAACAACACCACATGAAGTAAACTGTTATGTAGCGCTTGTGCCTTCTACAATAGCGGCCCTGGACACTGCTAGACAAACAAGCTTCACTGGATGGCGCTTCACTGCAATTGTCGTTAAACCGGCGTGACAGCTGAATGATAGAAATACGAAAGTGCTGTTTATAAGATTTCATTGTCAGCATTGCAGTTATATTGGCGTTTCAAGAACATTACGGTCAACTTTAATACCAGTTCCGAAGCTGTCATGGTTCTCTAGTAGAATACTTGATGGCCACACAAAATTCTCTGGTTAGATTCTTGCTGTGACCATAATATATATTCTATGCTTTCGTTGGGTCAAGGACTGTCGATGCCAGCTTTTACGGTTAAAGGTTCGTAGGGCCTACCTAGTTGGCGATCATCATTTCCAAATACCCAAAGTGAAACGCAATAGAAGGAAACATATGAGTAAATACCCGACAATAAGTAATCTATCTCTTTAGGAAGCGTCAAAGCATCAAAGTTTCAAGTACAACAGACAAAATAGAACTGGCAGAGCTTTGGAAGTTGATTATTATGCGTAAGGTATCCGATGTAAGAAAGTATAACATGGAGAGAATTGAACACGCTCTGAAAAACGGGGGAAGCGTCAAAGTAGTGAAGAGGAAACTTGGGATAGGCGAAATTGAATGTATGCACTAAGAGACAGAGAAGGCAAATAATGACCTATATGTATAGGATAGTTAAAATAGCGGAGGAGTTTTACAAAATCTGTACAGCAGCCGGGACAATCACCACCCTAATACTATAAGCACTACCAGTAACCTAGATGACACTCGACCAGTAGTGATAGATGTCAGAAATGCTTTCAAGAGCATGCAAAGAGGCAAAGCTGCTGGTGAGCATCAGGCAACATCAGATCTGCTGAAAGATGGAGGACAGATTGTGTTAGAGAAGCTAGCCACTTTGTTTACGAGGTCTCTCCTTACGGGGAGAGTACCAGAGTGTTGAAAAATTGGTAACATCATCCTAATACAAAAGAAAGGAGATAACAAGGACTTGAAGAATTACGGACCGATCAGCTTGCTTTCCGTAATATAGACAAGAGCTGCCTATCTCGCACCCAGGCGCCTCGGCGGTATACCCTCGCTTCCAGATACGCCATAATTTGTTTGCAACTGCCAAGGCGCGCCTCACTAGAATGAAATGCAGTGGCTCTGGGAGTATAAATGGAAAAAAGCGCCTGTTCATGCTGCGCCCGCTTAAAAAACGTCATCTGGTTAGCACTGCGCTGTAATCTGATGCGACAACAAACCAGCGCCAGAGTAAGAGATTGCTGAGCACTGACTGTAAAGTTCACAGCGCATAGCGGGAACGGCGCTGGTGCGGTGTCTTGCGATTGCACAGATTTCCGTCCACAACGAAAAACGCCGAGCTCCGCCACCTTTAGATATATTCGCCATCAGCAGCAAAAAAATGTGGGCCCAGTGAAGTGTACAAGTAAGTATACTTATCGCGTTTATTCAAGCGCGACCCCCAGCTGTTTCACATTACAGCAACGATTTGCATGCAGTATACCTGTTGTATGGGGCACAGAACTATTGCTGTACTTTTTCGCAGGTCGCATATTATTATAGGATATACGTATTACGGCTCCCGCGTGAATACAGGCACCGCGAATGTTTAGCACAACTGGAACGGACTACTATCGCGATGCATGAACGGCGCGGAAAGCATGACTTTCAGCTCGGTCGAACCGTGACATGCCTTGACTGTAACTAGGCGAATCTACATGTTCTCTCGGCTGGCGTCACCGTAGCATTTTATTATCTTGTTCTGGCTGGCCACCTATTTAGCGCATGTGTGTTCCAAGTGCCCGGCAGGACTGGTAATTGATACACATGTGGTGCATGAGCGTAAGTTGGAACCAGATTCTAGCGCTACGTTGACGGCGGCTTACAGCACAAATTCTGCCTTTTCACAGCCAAGGCACGCCCGCAGTTCGACCGAGTCGAAAGCAACGCTTTCCACTGTTCGAGTTTCTTTCAATCGGAATAGTAGATACTTTATGAAGCTGCTTCCGTAGTCAGCAATACACATGCTGCGAACATTCTGGACTGTCAAGGAAGGTCTCCTAGACGTTTCACATGAAATCAGCATAAAATTCTAGCACAGAAACAGCGCGAAACATGCTTACAGCCGGACTCAAGTTGTGCAGATTTCCGTTTGATTTGCAGGACGTGGCAGTTGAGGTGTGTTACTTCGCCGCGCCTGCAACACATGGCACTCGCACTTTTCATTGTGGCAGCAAAACAATGAGCTCGCTGTGTTCTAGTGAATACAATCTATTTACAAGGAATGGCTAACAGATTTATGAAAACATTAGAAGTCAATCAACCAAAGGAACAAGCAGGATTTCGAACAGGCTACTCAACAATCGACCACATTTACACTATCAATCACGTAATAGAGAAATTCCCAGAGTATAGCCAACCAGTATACATAGCCTTCGTAGATTACGAGAAGGTGTTTGATTCAGCAGAATACCAGCAGTCATGCAGACACTTCGAATCAGGGCGTCGATGAAGCATACATAACATCCTGGAAGAAATCTACAGGGGAACAACTGCTCCATAGCCCTCCATAAACAAAGCAACAGAATACCAATAAAGAAGAGTGTAAGGCAGGAGGATACAATCTCCCCAATGCTATTTTAACGCGTGTTTATAGGTGGTTTTCAGAGGCCTAAAATGGGAACAGTTAGACATAAGAGTTGATTTAGAGTACCTTAGTAACCTGCGTTTCACCTATGACATTACATTGCTGAGGGTGCCAATTGCAACTCATCATTACAGAGTTAGACCAGGAGAGCAGAAAGGTGGGTCTTGAAATTATTCTGCAGAAAACGAAAGTTATGTACAACAACCTCGCAAGAGAACAGCGCTTCGAGATAGGCAATAGTCCACATCAAATTGTAGAAGAATATGTCTACTTAGTGCAGGTAATAACCGCAGAGCCTAACCACAAGATTGAAGTAACTACAAGAATAAGAATAGAGTGGAGTACATTCGGCAAGCACTCTCAAATTATGACAGCTAGATTGCCACTATCCTCAAGAGGAAGGTATATAACAGCTGTATCTTGCCGGTACTTAGCTACGGAGCAGAAACCTGGAGACTTACAAAGAGGGTTTAGACTGAATTGAGGACGACGCAGCGAGCAACGAAAAAATGGTAGGTGTAACCTTAAGGGACAAGAAGATAGCAGAGTGGATTAGGAAACCTATGGGGGTTAAGGGATATAGTAGTTGAAATCAAGAAGAAAAAATGGACATGGACCGGACATGTAGCGCGTAGACAGGATAACCGCTGGTCATTAAGTGTAACTAGCTATATTTCCAGCGAGGCAAGCGGGTTAGGGGGATACAGTAGCTCAGGTGGGCAGATGAGATTAAGAAGTTTGCGGGTATAATAAATTGGCAGCAGCCAGCGCAGGACCGAGTTCACTGGCGGAACTGGGAGATGCCTTTGTCCTGCAGTTGACGTAGTCAGGCTGTTGCTGGTGATGATGATGATGATGGTGATGATGATGATGATGATGGTGGTGGAGGTGGTGGTAGTGATAATGATGATGATAAACCGACATTATGTGTGCATTATTCACCTAGGTGAGAGCAGAGTACAAGATCACCTGCATTGTCCATGTATTCCGTCCGTCCACTAATCCGTTATCCCACTAATAAATCTGTTCGCCCTTCCATCCATGCGTCCATCCATCCGTCCGTCCGCCTGTCCGTCCTTTATACAAGTCGGCAACTTCAACGCAGGCATATGAATCATAAACCTATAGCTTTGCTCACTGATCTTCATGCACCTTGTGGAGCTGCTCTGAAATTTCCTACACTATCAAATTAAAATGTCTGTTCGTAGCGTTCCTTGATTGATATATGCTGTCAGATACCTTGAGAGCATTGTGCTTAACTACATCTGATCTTAACTCGATGTGTCGCCTGTTTATAGGAGTACGTTTGTGATGTTCACTAAATTGAATAGCCACACTGCATTCCCAATGTATGCTTCACGAACAATGCAGTCTATTAAGAAAGCAGTTTTGAGACTTGGCGCGGCTCTGTGGTAGAATACCTGGTTGCCATGCAGATTGCAGGGGTTCGATTCTGCTGCAAACTGGCCGTTTTTTTTCTTTACAAGGATGGGTCAAGTCAGCCGGTGTCAGCTGTTTTTTAATGATCAGGCGTTAAAGTTACCCATGTGTATACTCGTTGTTTCTAGGCTGATGTAAATTGTGAATACCCAGTGGTGCATACCAGTAGCACATAGCCGACTGTGGGTCGTATTCGTGAAACCATTCTATATTCTACTAATTTTGTTCACTCCAAGTTAAGAAGCCGATGACGAGAACAGCCAGGCGTATGTGGCAAGATAAGTATGTAGACGGATGCCAAAAGTTGTTGCAGTACGCGAATAAATGTTCTCATTTATTAGCACGTCGAAACAACACTCCTGGCGCTGCGACATGAAGGGGCGCATACACAATAACTAATTGATTATACTTCAGATTGATCGCGGAGATAGCCACTCACACAAGCGAGCACCGATCAAATGCAGCATTAGAGGGCTATAACGTTAATTCATATGAAGCCCCACCCTAAGGTACTCGGCTGCTGACCCGGAGGTCATGGGATTGAATCCCGGCAGCCACGGCTCCATGTTTGATAGAAGCGAAAATGCTGTAGGCCCATGGGCTCTGATTTGGGTGCACGTTAAAGAACTCCAGGTTATCGAAATTTGTGGAGCCCTCCGCTACGGCGTTTCTCTAATAAATCATGGTTTTGGGACGTTAAACCCACACATATCAATCAATAGATCATGTTATTGAAATGGTCAAAGTAGAAATCAAAAGCATACGTTTTACTGCTTAAAAATTAGGAACATGTACCGAAAATTATGCTTTCTGCTCTCTCACCGATGATTGATGCTATTTATGGAATTATTAAACTGTACTTCTATTTGTATGTCTTATATGTCAGAGTAGTGCTCCACTTTTTTGTAGTTTGATTCTGCTTATAACATCTCATGTTTGTTCTTTTTTCGTTCCCTTGATATTGTTGAATAAACTTATGCTAGTAGCCGTGTGTTAGATATTGCATAATCATATCCATTCTCATGGTATATTTCTGCTGGCTTTAATTAAAACAGCTTGTTATGTATATATTAAATAAGACCCCATCTTAACTCTGATTGCGGAACCTCTACAGTTTGTGCATAATTTATACAAGATTATGTCTGTATCAAAACCATTATTCATTTATTATTCCATCAATTGAAAGCTGTAAAAAACAGAATGCACTGTGCCGTTAATACACCTGCCACTATTTTAAACTGTAGGACTGCACACAACTTCCAGCGCCGATGTTAACACTGGACTAGCGTTCGCTAACGAGTGTCACTCGTGTTAACGAAAATTGTGATGGTTTTACTCTATCAGGTGATCTATATTGATCTAGTTGTTTCTGTACGCTGAAAATTTTACACTAGCAAACTTATCGTGTTTCGTGAAGGTATATCCTGAGCCCCCATATCTTCTGCTTTGAGGCAGTAATCCCTTCGTTCCAAGGAACTACACACAAATTTAATGACAGAACATGGCATCTAAATTTCATTCATCTCGTTCTAGAAGATTTTGTCTATTCATTACAAGGCAATCAGTGCCTATACAAGAAGCATACTGGTTACTTCAGAAACCGCCCTTGCCTTATTGGTGCCTCTTTTCTTTTCTGTGTTTTTTATAGCGGCAGAATGCCAAACAGTAAGAAATTTGCATGGTTTATGAGCAAAACTCTGAGCCAGTCGTGGTAAATATTTGATGCCTAACATATTTATTGCTCAACATGTCGGCGTTTCCCAGTACGTCTCGAAGCTAAAAGCCGTAATTTGTGTCCGCTCACTCCTCATACCTTGAATTATGAAGGTGGGCGTGCGATCATGGTCAGCGACGGAATACTTTGAGGACTTTCTGACAAAGTGCACTCGCTCTTAAGTCGTCTCGGCCTTCTCCTAAGCAAGCATTGTGGACTTGTGCAGTCTATAGTTCAAAAATTCGAAACTGACGAAGAAGCACAGTAGATACCTAAATTGGAATCTGTAAGCGGCCTATAAGCCCTGTCATATGCCGACCTTTGCAATCGGAGGACTTTCGGCCACGACTAGTTCCCAGATTTAGACACTTGTTCGCCGCTCAGCCGTGTAAGTCTCAAGTTCGGATTGCTCGGTGATAAAGACGCGACGCCAATGATAGGGGATTACTTCCTCGGAAAAAGTGACGCACTTCCAGCAACGTCACCATGCAAAGATGCTTAGTGGTTGACAGAGTTCACTAAGAAACAGCTAAAAAAACTGTCATTACGGGGATCAACTGGATATGACTAGCAGGACGTCACGCTGGCGTGCTTTTATTACGGTCAAATTTGATGACACACTCTTCGTTTAGTGGAAGAGTATATTGTATTGTGTTGCTAACGTATATAGTGCTAGTTTGTTCTCTCAGTGGCCAAGACCTGTCCGTTCAAGGTACTCGTGATTGGTCGCCAAGTTTAAATTTGTACTCAATTATTCCAGCTATACAGGAAAGTTTAGAGTACGCATGGGCCAACTGCCAACGCAGCCTTAGTTTAGCTAGTTTTGGTTTTGGACTTGCCACACTAATTAAACATTTCTTCATGTATATGTTCGGTGAAAGGTGTTTCACTAAGCCAGCGGGCCCAAAAAGAGGGTTCAACACTTTCTGTATTGACTACTCTTGGCGCTCACTGACATTTCCACGTTTAAAAGTACATACATAGCCCATAATGCGGACGGCGAGTATGAAAGCCGCTGCAGCTCAGTTTCTAAAACATTGAAAGCGTTATTCAAAGGTCATAGGTTCAGTACCTGCTAGCTGGAAGTTCTTTTCGTCCACTCCACTTGTTTCCCATTTGCATCACAATTACAGGAAATAACAGCCGCTATACTTTCCTTCGTTTACTTGTTTGTAACATCTCATTAGTGTTGAGCTTGAAAAAAAACGAGCGCTTAGAATCCTTCATTTTCCAACAAGCTATTCACATGAACCATTCGCACGTTTACACACCCTCGTTTACACACGCGCTATTCGGTCCCACAAAGTATTTTGCTATCACACTGCAGGATTCGGTAGATGACAAATGCCTTGCGATCTACGGTTCGCTAGGAATGTTTGAGGCCACACTCTCCTTTTTTTTAATCTAGGAGAATTTCTTTTTAAACAGAGGCTTATTAACTTTTGGAGCACAGAGAGAACCACCCATTTCTTGAAGCTATGAGACAGTTTATGAATGCATGACACTGTGTGCTCCCGGGCTCATGAGTAGCGAGGCCTCATGGGAGAGGGTCACTGAATCGTGCACAGTTTTTTTTTTATTTGTTTCTACTACCGAGACCAAAAGTTGATCCGGACAACTGCCTAGTTTTAGTCGTGTTATCCATTGCGTGAAACTATGACCCATAATGTGTGCAAGACTTTATACGTGTTACTAAGGCACATATTAGTACTGCCTCCCTGGGTCAGTTATGAGTGGTTAGAGTTTAACGCAAGTAGTCCGTTGTTGACGCGAGGTGCGTAACAGCAGCGTTACAGGTGGTCCGCATAGGCTAGCATAAGGCCCAAATTTTAATTCACTCGTCAACCAGCCAATCAAACACGCCTTGCAGTCCAGATAGTTAGGGCTATTGCGACACGCATTTAGCATTTCGGTACTCTCTTGTATATGACACACAGATGAGCAGTCAATAAAACTGATAAACTTGTCCACGTACCAAACAACTTTTCGTACAATGGTACCTTCAAGACGACAAGCTTAGCATCCGTGAAGTTGTGCTAAATGTGACTTACTCAACACACGGGCGATGCAAAAGCCAATACAAACACCCCTTTTTAGCAGAAACGCATATTAGTTCAATTTTATAAAGGTCGAGGTCAACTAAAATTTCAACAAACACAGGAAGTCGGCAGCTGAGGTTCCTACTTCAGAAATAAGCTGGAGCACACCCTTCTCATCTATGTTATTTAAAACGCATGTTAGCAACAGACAATGTGGAATCGAATAGTACAAGTGAGTGACGCTGGCAGAGAAAGTCTTCAAACCTCGATCTTTGTGAGCCTTTAAAGTATGTACTAAACTTTCTGAACTATTACCCAAACACAGGTCTCGAACCTCAAGGTTTTTCAGCTAGTTTAGCGGAAATAATGTCAAATCATTTATTTCTCAGAAACAATTACACTTTAAGAGAATATATACCTTATTTATGCAGCTCAGTGCTTAAAAGACCTTTAATATAGTATCCTAGCTGTTTTCGGCAACTTCGAGAGTTTTATTACTGTCCAGCTTTTTGCATCACTGAATAGCTCCGATTTTCACTTTGCTAACAAAGACAATCTGTTGAACAACAAATATGCAGGTTCATTACTTTTTGCTAAAAAGAAATTGTGCAAAAAAAACTGCAAAACCTTTTTCTTTGTACGAGTGTAAAAAGAACAATGAGTTTTTTTTTTCATGAACGACACTGCGTGCTTGAGAAAAAAATTGAACAACTTGGTTTACAGCGCTTCAAGGCTTGCACCCCTTAGAGGTAAGTTTGGCTTCTTCACGACTAGATGCTTTCTGCGACACACGAGGAAACATAGACAGGAGCTCTGGCTATGCCATAATCTTATCGCCGGTGAACTTCAGTCAAAATTTTAGTATTGCCCAACGTCACCTATAAAGATGGAAGCCTTGAGGTGTCAACTTCCTTGATCACATAAAGTCATCACGTTGTCATGATATCTTAAGTTACCAAAGTTTTCCACGTCTTCACGACGTCAGCTATGTTCACGTCACATTATGGCTTCATTACATGATGTCGTTTGATGAATTGTGTGGCGATCGAAGAAATACTATGACACCGTGTTTGGTTCAGAGAACTTTTGAAGAAGTGGGAACAATTTTTTGCAAGACTAGGTGAAATTAGACCGTAACATCTGGAACGTTTCGAAGGCAATGATTTTGTATCATTGTTGGTGCTGCAGGGCTTATGCATGCTCGGATAGGAAAGTGCTTAGAAGCTCCTAAAATGATTTAAGCAACAGAAGACGAACGCACCGTCCACCATGAGTTTAAAATTGGGGAGTGAGTGAGAACTAACGCATAAATGTACAAAGATCAGGTAACTTCACAAAAAAGCCAGGCCTGCACGAGTCATGCAGCACAGTCACAGGAAAAGCTAGAAGAGTTGTCTTTCAGAGCCTAATCTAAGCATTCTTGTTAATGCTACAAGCACACTGCTGGGTACAAACTATGCCGATAATACTCATATTTTTTGTGTAGTAGGCCAGCATTCATTATGCGTACACACGTGTTTGAAGATTCTTGCAATTTTTTATGCAGTGGCTGACGACGATGATGAAATATGCCTGAAGTGGGTATGCGCCACAGTTATTAAGTGATCAAGAACAAATTTTCTAATGGATTGAGGCATTGAACGATCTACTCGTTACGCGATTCGCGCTGTGACGCCTGGAGATTCGTTTGATGTTCTAAAACGCTCTATTACTCATATAATTCGATTACTTCATGACGTCAATCCTGCCTAAGGCCAGTTGAGAAAAAAGTTTTAAGCGCTGGCGTAGCTCAGTGGTAGATACTGGGCCAGCACGCATAGATAAGGAGTCTTAATGCTCTATTACATCTGGAACACGCTGCAGATTGTGTTATGGTGTTTGTATACAATACCGCATCTACTCTTAAGAGTGTTGATATCCGTACAGTTAGCATGTTCTCAATATATAGTCATACCACTGTAACAAGGTCGGTGACTTATACGTTTTCATTAGTCACGAAACCACCAAATCATAGCACACACTTGAAACCTGCAATAGGAGTTTGAATAAAATAACCAAAAACCTTATCAGATGACTAACAAAATGAAGTCACTGAACGAAATTGTGTTCACTTGTAGTTGCACAAAATTACATTTCTCAATTTGGTATTTTTCTTGTCCGTATATTTATTTTTATTTTCATTTATTTCCCGCTTGATTCGCAATTTTTTTATTGCTCGCGTTAAGTTCATCCCTCATGCGTAAGCATTTACCTAACATTCTACCCATTGCGGAATATGCGGAGATGCCGTGAATAAAAAATTGCAAAAACAGCAGTGCAAGTAAGAAGGTTGTTTTTTTATGTTTTAAAACCAATCCTTCCCACGAAAAGATTGGCAGAGATTCATCGAAGTATGAAATGCTAAGAACGACCTTTAAGACTCATTTCCATCATTTCGAAAGTCTGGGTATTTTCGAAGGCTGCGAAATATCGGGACAGCATTCTGAAGCGTTGAAACCAGCATATCGCATGTCACCTAGTTGTTGTATTACTGCCTATTTTTCGAACGTACTCTTACGAGGAAGGCTCGGGTTAAGGAAGAGCGCTAAAACATTGACCCCAAATAAAATATATAACAAAGGCACTTTCAAGATGTTCGAGATGTCTTTTGACATTTTCCTAACGTAGGTCTACTGTCCCGGGCCTATATGTTTTTTCATCGCTCTGTAAGGTGACCTAAACCTGACTCCCAGTAGAAACGTGTATTTTGCACACCACAAAAGCTGGTTTTAAGGTTGTTACTGTGGTATTTATAGGAAATGCTTGGACAAAATATCTTATTATTTGCTTTTGCTATATACTTAGACCGTCAACATCCTTTAGTATTATGATCGCCAAAAACTTCCTCCCGTGATTCTGAAAACTATGCTCTGGGAACCGCGGGCAACTACGTTCAAATTGGGCTCTTCATGTAACACAATTTCTTGCTGGTACTGTTTGCTTATATATTTTCTCTGTAAGACATTTAGTTGTATATTTCTGATTTGTAATACGATATATACTTTATGACGATTTCATTGCGAGACATTTCAGTGCCATTTGGTGAAATCCGACAGGCCGACGGTATTTTAGGTTTCAAATTGCTAGTGCACATGCACTCAAACAAACCCGAAGTTGTTATGTTGAAGGCCGTATCACTTTACGGCAAACCTAAACAAAAAAAAAAGAAGCTAGCCAGAACAGCTTGAGTGGTCAAGCGAAATAACCACAATCGAAATAAGTGATATCCCACTCATTCTAGAGTCGATGTCCTCCTACAAAAAAGTAGGCAAGTAGTGATCTATATCAAATAATTCTGTTGCTTTGTGTCAACCGTTGCGAGTTGCACCGCCTTGTTTTTTTCTGCATTTTGAGTAGTGATACGTATATTGTGGACAGGCCCATAGTGAGGAATGCTTTTCAAAACGAGGAGCCCTTATTGAAGACCCTGACGATTAGGAAAACACGTTATTCGGCCCTCTTCTTTTTAAGGGATTGATCGTACGCTCCCCAGGTGCTTCACCTACACTTGCGCCCAAAGGGCATGCTATGGTTCTACGTCACGTCGGCACCTACTTAAGAATACATGTGTCAGTGTTATTGAACTTAATTGCACATTACGGTATAACAATATACCCTTTACATTAAGGTGCTTACATGCCTTGTTAATTTCGGTAAAGCAGTCCACGGTCGGCTTAAGTTCAGCGAAGCGTTCTTGCGAGCAGCCCACCTCGTTCAACGATTGTGACATCCCTGTGTATTTGTGTTTCTAATTCTCTACCTCGCTCTCTCAATTCTCTCTTGTCTACTTTTCTGTACCACTTACCTCTTTCCCATTGCAGGGTAGCAAACCAGATATTTGTGTTCCGGTTTACCTCTTATTACAATGTTAAAAGCACCGATACCTAACGCTGCAGCACAGTTGCCAGTACCGCTTTTTTCGCCAAGTTGCTTGCAGAATTTATTAGCTGCTTGTCAAGTTATTGAGAAAGGGGGGGGGGCATTTGCATTTTTCCACAAATGTAGTTATTTCATGATCATCGCATTCACCAATAGCGCGTTTCCCGATGGCTTATCTAGTCGATTGTTGAAGTCAAACATATTTTAAAGAATTAAAGAAAGTTCGACATACATTGGTAAACGTATATTCATTCTGAGGTAAACTATCCAGGAGACAATGATTAAAGATAAATGTGTGCTTTTGTGCATAGTTGCGTATATTCTTGAACAAAATATCTAGTAATTTCTTTAAACAAAATTTCTCGC
>NW_023611839.1:0-86158 GCF_013339725.1 Rhipicephalus microplus | reverse complement strand
CCATTACCCCATATGCCCCATAAGCCCTGTATCCCCCATATGGCCCCGTAATCCCTGTATCCCCCATATGGCCCTAAATCCCTGTATCACCTGTATCCAATAACATCGTATAATACGGGTCCTATCTGTATAGGAATTTTCAGTAGGGTACCTACATTACATTGTTTATTTGTGCTTCATGAACTAGCATGCCTTTCTTAATACATTCTTTTACTGCATGTTAATTTTGACCCAAATAGCTGATCCAGCCCATATCACCTGCATAACCTGCAATACCCATACATTCGTTACACTTATACCACCTATATGAGCCCTACCACCTGTATGACCCGCACCACCCATATGACCCGTACCACCCGCATGACCAATACCACCCGCATGACCCGTACCACCCGCATGACCCCGTACCACCCGTATGACCCGTGACACCTGTATGCCCCGTATCCAATAACATCGTATGTGCAGGTCCTGTACATGTAGGAATTTTCAGTAGGGAGCAAACGTACGGGTCTGTAACTGGTGCCATAGTATTTCATGGTAGCGTGAAGCTCCATGATGTAAGGGGGGGTATATAGTGCGCTGTAGGCGGTAGTGATTTGTTATATCGTGGAAGGTCAAAAGACGATCTCTCGCGCTGAAAAAGGCCGCGTGGTCTAAGGCGCCATCAGAGGCCTGCGCTCGGCCGGTCATTCCTCGAGCACAGGTATGAGCCGCCTCATCGCCACTGATCCCCGCATGTGCGAGCGTCCATATGAGAGCAACGTCTTGCGTGGGAGGATATTTCTTAAGAATTGAAAGGGCAGTTGATGAGATGCAAACTGCGCTGAAGTTGCGTATGGGAGTTTTGGAGTCACTTCCAATCATAGTGATATTGGGGATGGATAGACCTAAAGCGATGGCAGCCTCCTCTGCCTCCTCCGAAGAGTTGACAGTGACGGATGCCATTGTGAGCGCCTTGCCGCT
Organism: Rhipicephalus microplus; assembly: GCF_013339725.1. NCBI lineage: Eukaryota > Metazoa > Arthropoda > Arachnida > Ixodida > Ixodidae > Rhipicephalus > Rhipicephalus microplus. The sequence continues at coordinate 85,195 of NW_023611839.1, read as the reverse complement.
ATAGTCGACAGCAGAGGGGGCATAGGATGAGGAGGATGGTATTTGGCCGCATCTACCTAGAGCACATCATTGGCTCCATGCAATTTTTCTGAATTATACAATGCTCTATTTGTGGGATACAATCGATACAGCATGCAGGTGCTTTCCAATATGAGACCTAGTTGTGTGAAGACACTCGAGAGTGTTCAAGCTCAATGCTTACGAAGATGCTTGGGTCTACCACGCTGCACTTCAACAAATGGGACAATCGCAGAGGCTCGGGCTTGTCCCATCAGTGTATACATGCTCTGCGAGCCACTTAGAGTTCACCTACGATTACTGAGCACACACAGACAGCACCCACTGTCAGTACTACCCGCCACTCACCCAGATTGCAGTTTCTCAAAGTAATATTGCGGCATGAAAATATTATACCATCAAGGTTTTCTCCGCCAAATGCCCCTGCAGTGCCACCATGGGTTCTGACTAAACCACCTATCTCTTTTACGATACCTGGAATTACGAAGAAGTCGCTCATTTCTTCTGTTGGCCTCAGACAACTGACCCTATATCACATTTATACAACGTACAGTGATTCTCTGCACGTGTACACCGACGGATCCACCACGCTAAACACCTCCGCCGCAGCCTTTGTCATCCCAGACATGGATATCGCTCGACGATTCAAAGTGGACCATAAAACTACATCAACTGCCGCAGAGCTTGTCGCTATCCGAGAGGCAATAAGGTTTATTTCCGGAAAGCGACCTCGAGCCTGGACGATTTTCTGTGATGCCAAACCCGCTTTGCAAACCATTATTTGCATCATGAAGCAAGGTCCATATTACAACTTGGCAATAGAAATCACAGAACTTATTCAGATTGCTTCAACAAATGGCCATCTTATTACTTTCCAGTGGATTCCCGCTCATTGCGGCGTGATGGGAAACGAAGAGGCAGACGCTCAAGCTAAAAATGCCTTAAGCAGTGCCCCTGAAGTACGCATTGCGTTTTCACGAGCTGACGCGAACGCCCTGCTTCGCTGCGTGATGCGCAGCTACACACTTCAGCACTGGACCAAACCGGAATGGCGACACCAGCGACTTCACAAATGGGACCCGGAAATGAGGTTCCGCATGCCTCCTAAATTGAAACGGCAACTCACAAGTATGATTCACCGCATTCGTCTTGGTGTAGCATACACCAGACGTTACGCACATATCATCGGTCGCAGTGACACCGGTCCTAATTGTGAACACTGTGATGTGCCAGAAACACTTGAGCACATATTTTGTGTCTGCCCAGCATACGCACGTGAACGACAAACACTGATTTCTTCTACTGAACAATATCGCAGTAGGTCATTAACTGATGAGACCATGTTGGGCCCTTGGCCAGACACCAACAGTGCAACTGCGGTCACAAGAGCAGTTATTACCTTTTTAGAAACAACTGGACTATGTGCGCGGCTATAAAATGTGTCTGAGCTAGAAAGAACACTACATACTCACCTCTCTATCTCACCATCGTCATCCATTATTCTTTCTTTTCCCCTTTCCCTTCCCCCAGTGTAGAGTAGCAGGCTAGAGCAAGCTATCGCTCAGGCCGACCTCTCTGCCTTTCTGTAAATAAACATACTTCTTTCCTTCCTTTCTGAAGAGCTTTTTCTCTTTGGTTTCTACGCTTAGTGTGATATCTTGGATGCATGTTTTTAGGAAGGGGTGGTATGAGTAATTATTTGCGTATGTTTTTGGAAATGTTGTATTAGCATTGGTGAGTGAGGTGAAGTTGATTCGGGTAGACGATAAAATGTGGCGACCTGCGCTAGTGGTCGCGAGCCTTGCGTATTTAGCTGTTAAATGGGCTTGACGGATTTCACATAGGGTATTTTTGACTCCTGTCTGGTGGAGTAGTGCGTTAGTGGTATTGATTGCAATGCCTAGCGCGTATTTGTAAACTCTGCGGAAGAGGGTGTTGACCGATTCTTCCTCTGCTAATTTAGGGTGAAGGTAAGGGAGGGTATATGTGATTTTACAAATCACAAAAACTTGTATTATATAAAGTAGCTCTGACTCTCGGAGCCCTCCATTTTTCTTTGAGATTCTTCCTATCATTCTTGGGGTGTTTTAAACGGTATTGCGTAAAGCTTCGAGTGTGTGCATATTAAGTCGGCTGTTTTGGACAAATAAACCTAGCAAACGAATGCGTGATACTCTAGGAATGAGGCACCCATTTATGTGAACTTCGATGATTGGAACGTGTTTGTTCCGACGATGAGCTGGTCGAAGGAGCAACTCTGATTTACTCGGCGTACAATAGAGATTCATCTGAGATGTTAGTGCTGTTATTTAATATCTACAGCTGCTTTAGGGTGTCTCGATTGTGTCCATCTGAGCCTCCTTTCACCCATAGGGTGATGTAATTGGCATAGATGAAGGAGTTCAAGTCAGAGATACGTTGCAGAGCGTTGGGTATCGGTAGCATAGCCAGGTTAAAAAGAATTGGAGAGATAACTGACCCTAGAGGTGTTCCGAAGCTGCCTAGTGTATAGGGCGAGGAATGTTCTGGTCCTCATGTTAATGTAGCTGTGCGGTCTGCGAGGAAGCTTTTGATGTAAGAGAACATTTTAGCGCCACAAGAAATGCAGTTGAGGCCAGCATATATAGCTGAGTGGGCAATGTTATTGAATGCTCCATATGTCCAGACCAAGGATTGCCTGAGTATCCTCGCTCTGGTTACGAGTTATGATGTCGTGTTGAAGGCGAAGCATCGCATCTTGCGCTGAAAGTGAGGCCCACCATTCTTGGCTTCGTTGTCGCGTTCCTCCGCAGAGTATTTTTCCTCGTTCTCGGCATCGCTAGTAGATTCCCCTTGTAGCACCTTGTCAGGTGAAAGGAAATCTTCGTTGGCATCCACCGCAGAAGACACTTGGGTTTCGATGTCTTGGTCATCTGTGTCCAAACGTGCATGGGCTACTTCCGGGTCGTTGTCCGTTGGGGTTCGGGCTGGTGCAGCGCGACGCGTGGGCCGAGAGCTGGTTGCCAGGACTCCGCGTTCCGCTTCGCCTCGAGGCTCAGCGGGGCCGGTTGGCATGCTCTGCCGAAGGTATTCAATTCTCAGAGGAAACCGGGAGCGCTTGTCCGAAAAGGTGGTGTCAGCGTGCACCTGACGTCTTCCTGCACAATTCGCGTAGTTTCACTGGTAGTCGCATGATTTTAACCGCTGCTAGACACGATGATTGATGGAGCCGATGTGAACGCGTGTGCACTCCTCGGCACCACTTGGCAGTCCTCCAAAATAGAGACAGCGTGTGTCTTTTTAAACTTAGCAACACTTACCAACTAGCTCAGCCTCTGTTATTCTGAACAAACTTAAAATCACAGCCGTATGGCTACAATTGTGACCAAAATAGTAACGTGCGCACTGCGGAAATTTCTGGCACTTTTCAAGAAAAAAAGACCAAATTTCTGGCAATACAAATTGCACACCCCTATTTTACAAATACACTCTTGAAATCATTCATTTTTGTTGACCATCTTTCATTCTTTTTAAAGAGGCCCTGCAAAGGACATTTTAACAGCCCACATATCAATCATCAATGAACATTCTAAGTTCATAATTTCTGCATTAAGCTAGGGGGATGTTTCAGTTTCACTGCTGTTGAAAGGTTTAGCTACATAGCTGGCACTAGGCAACATTACATAAATTAACTGATAGGTCTGCTGACTACATTGATTCCGATGGCAAACATTCGGACAAGTTCTGTTTGTGAATACATGACAGTTTTTCACTGTGGCATAACAGCATGTCTATGTACAAGTCTGTTGTGGCTGTCGCGTGTTTCTAAAAATTGTATTGTACAGAGAAGGCCACAAGTGCCTCGAGTGTGTCCCCTGCAGAAGAGTCATTGCCTGTCGTTGATGAACAGGTATGTCAGTTTTCTTAATTTTCCGACATATATAAGGGTGTTTAAAGAATTGTGTCCAATAATCTTTAAAAACCACAGAAAGGAAGTATCTCCATGCTACTTGCGGTGCTGCCTGTCTTGTGGTTTAAGGCATCTTCAAATGCATAGAAACAATAATTAGGGCAGTATATATAGAAATGAACACAATTAAATTTTTAACCAGTAATGATAGCCAGTTGAGTGGAATTTGCGAATTCAAGCCTTTCCAACGAATAGTCCGTAGCCACTCTAAAACTTTGCAAAAGCGGCCACTGGTAACAAGTAGTGATGGAATAAGCCTAATTTAACTGGAGAAACTGAAACCAACGCACCAAACAGCGCATCTACCATTCACTTCGACAATGCCCTCAATGATGAAACTGTTTTTCTCGCCGTTATCAACTGTCAAATTAGACTCTTCACTTCAAGGCTGATTATTGACACTCCCTTATGCTTCTTCCCCAATGCGAGAGAAATAGTGTCGTTATCGAAGGTGTAGTCAAAATGAGTGGTAGATGCGCATTTTTGTGAGTCAGTTTCGGTTTTTTTTCAGCTAAATTGCCCACAGTCCGTTGCCCCTCGGTGATTACCAGTAACTGCTTTTCCAAAATTTCAAAGTGGCAATTAATTATTCATAGGATTGGCTTGAAATAACCAATTCGGCTCAACTGGCTAGTACCACTGGTTAAAAAGGTAATTGTGCTATTTTCTATATGTGCTGCATAGTTTGTATGCATCTGAAGACACCTTCTGCCACATAAAGGCAATGCTGCAAGCAGCACGCAGATACGCAGCACGCATCTTCCGTGCAGCGTGAACCAAACAAAAAGGCACACTAAACAGCAATGACAGTTCAATTCTTTCTGTCTAAAAATTATTCAAAAGGACATGGAGAACTCCACCACATTTCACATTCATTTACTTGGCAACTTTTGCAAACGTGAACAAGTGTTTGCTCTGCTTTTTATGCATGTGATTTCTTTTGAGTAGCAGTGGCGAATTCGAAGTTGAAGCGTGCGTAATCAAGCTGTGGCATGCAATAGTTCATTGTTGAGATAAGTGTACGACAAAGTACGCCATGCGTGCACAATAACGTAGCCGCGAATGAAACGCGGCGAAAACGAGATGCGAAGTGAGTGCAATTGACCCGCTAGTCAAGCAGACCTAAAATAGAAATTTACTAGGGAAACCGACGTGTGCTCCATCTATCGTTAACTGCAACAATAATATTCTTTTCAACGCTTGGCTGCGCTGACTTCAGTCCAAGGAAGACGAGGCCACGAATCAGAGCGTTGGAGTTAAAAATGCTGCCGGCTGTACATGTGATGGCGTCCGTGTAGCGAGGTTTTTGGTGCCCATGACCTGCCATGTTCAACTCCTAACAGAGCTGCTTTTTTCTACAACACGGTGGGCATTTCAGCACAGTCTCGCACATATAGGGAACAGCAATAAGCGACGCAGGGTGTCCCTGTAGCCACTGGTTGAAAGCGTGCAGTACACCTTAAGTAGTGGTCTGCGACAAGCATGCCTCAGCAGGCAGCTGAGGATACTTGCTGTAGTATACTCTAAGGCAAAATGGTGCTAAACGGGTGTGTGGTTCGTCCTTTTGTGGACTAATGGGGCCAGCACAACGATTATTCTCGTTAAGGACTAAAGGCACCGGGTCTAACAGTTAGTCCCCACAGACGAGTTCAAGAGACTAACATTTAGTTCTCATATTTACTGCTTAGTGAGTAATCATTAGTCCCACAATTCACCTCAAAGGACTAAAATTTAGCCCTCACATATGCACCTTATAGGGCAACTTTTATTCCCCACAATTACACCTTACGGGGAACCGTTAGTCCTTACAGTTGCATCTCGCCGGACGAACGGTTGATCCACTCAAATACTTCAATCGGATGAACTTTTTACCCCCAGTTAAAGCATTGTATTTTATTTATTTTCAGCCAGTCCTAATGCTTTTTTCGCCTGTTTTTCTGCGCAGTGAGCAACAAACAGCGCAGAAAACAACACGCGAAAAAGTAGTTAGTCAATTATGTGCAACTGCTTTCGCAGTCCCGACAGCAACGAAAGACAAACGTGAGACACCGAAATCTTTTATTTTTCTACATACACATGAAGTTTCTCTATTCTTTTAAGTGAATTCATGGTGAAGTGTACAAGTGCGTGGCAGTATCGTCGTCACATATTGTTCACTCCTTGTGGAGCTCCTTCATCGGAAGCGATAGATGACAGGCATTGCAGGCACCAGCGCACGCCTGTTGTGTTTCTATGGCTGTAGGTACAACACGAAGGTAAAATTAGTCAAATACACGTGACAGAAGCTGAAGATGCACGCATGTGACAAGTACGTGCAATTTGATATAAAAACGTGCGTGTAAGATAGGACACACAAATAACTGTACCTTCCCGAATCGTGCAGTCCTTCTGAAGCTACTCTGACGAAAGAGATAGATGACAGGCATCGCAGACTTCAGTGCACAGAGCTTTCAGCACGGTGTGTGCCCACGGCTGCACAATAAGTATGTAAAATAGTGAGTCACACGTGACAGATAATAAATACGAATGCATATGAGAAATACGTGCAAGGTGAAATAAAAACATGCATGAAATATGACATGCTTATAATTTCACCATGATGTAACAGATCGTAAAAGACTCGTTTCAATCTAGTAGCACAACAGCTTAAGAGCTGCGGCCGGAGCCACAACTCCGCGAACCACCATGCCGCCAACAAGTCGGCGAGTTCTAAGCGAGCGACATGGTTCAGCTCGAGCAAGCGAACGCGAGACCAAACACGGCGCTGCACGCAGAGTGTCAGCCTCCAGCGAACTTAGAACAGGAGAGCGAGTGTACGCTTCGCCGCCGCCACGAACGCGCCGAGCTAGTTTGGAGCTAGCGCTGAAGAAATCGACGGTATTGCGGCCTTTTCCCACAAACTCTAGCGCGTGAGAGTGCAGCGCACAAACACGAGTGGAGCGCAAACAGGCGCTGTGGTCAACGGACGGTGCCGAGCTGTTGCGACCGACTGACGGGGAAGCCAACTGTAATGGAAACCAATTTTAACTGAGGTGTGACGCTAGCGGAAAGCCCCGCCAGCCTGTGCTGGTGCACTTACAGCGCGCGACATACTCCAACTAAGCTCGCTATGAGAACCCGCAACGTGTTTTCGACGACTACAAACACAGTGATGAGGTCTCAGCCCAATATCGTGAGCCCGTAGCTCATTGCGGCGGCGAAGGCAAGCGAGCCCTCGATGTGCGAGCGTACGGAAGGCCGACGGCAATGGTGGCCGATTTCCAGGCGGTCACAAAGCACACGCAAACTGCAGATACCTAAGCTGACCTTCGCAGTGCATTACGTGCGTGCGATATAAAACATGACCGAGCCTGTTGCCGGCAAGCTAGATTCCCATCGCACACGCGACAAGTAACGTAGAATAAAGAATGATCACCTACTTGCGAAAGAATCCAGCGCTGATATTTTCTCTTAGTCGGACAGAAGTAATGTATCCGAAAAGCTAGCTGTTTTGTCGGTCGCATATGTTGGCTTACCCAACTGTTGCTGTCGTGTGTCGGTCGTGGCCATTTTGAAGAGTGGCATGGTGATGTGTCCAGACCTGCTCCAGACTTCCTGGCCGCGACGAACCATAAAAGCCGCAGCGCACGCTCACTCAAGCGTACACACAAGAACCACGTCGTAATTCTTAGATCGTTGAATCCAGGCGGCCGTGGTCAAGCACTTTGAGCGTGACGCAACGCGAACCATCGCCAGCAAATACAGGGAAAGACTGAGCCAGTAGAGTAGGAGAACTGCTAGTGACCTTGGCGACGCTTTGCGCACTGCCTGCATTTCTCGGGCGGTTCATCCTATTGGAGCGTGTTTGGAGACTAAGTGGTTTGCGCGCGGCACGCTTCCCTCTGTGATTGCTCCTCAAAGATCTATCCGTTCTTCTCGCGTGCCTATTGGGATCTGTTACTCCTTTTTCGGATAATTTTGTCTTAGTGTGTAAGGTTGTCAGTGATGTCATATGGGTACGGTCGTCAGCGGCCACTACCTCTCCTTCGTTCTGTCCTAATGGTTTTCCGCAAAAGTTCTTCTGGGATTAGGCAGAAATAAAAATAATTGATTTACTGTTTGACTTGAAAAGACAAAAACTGTTTTGTGGCACATTACGACTTTAGCATGTACAGCAGTGCAGTAAACTTCTGCTGCACAAAATGTTATCGCGGCACTTAGGGTATGCATTAGCCCATGCGGAGAGTTATGTCATCTGAATAACGACTTAATGTTGACAGCATCATTGATTGATTCCTTTCTTATTTTCGACATTGCAATTGAGCAATCATATGAAGCAGTATTGAACATAGCCAACTTGTTCCGAGATTTTTCAAAGATATGTCAACATAATTGAGCGGGTTTTAATGGTTAGTTGGTGACTTTCTTCATAAGAGTTCTATTGTGTCTTTGAAGTAGACTTAAAAAAGTGGTTTATTTTCTATGTTCATTTTATCGCTGCTGGAAATATTGAACATTTATTACCAATAGCATTTCCTTTTTTACATTTGCAGTATTAGACCTCTCGTTCACCTCTATTCTTGGATCCGCCCTGCTGCTACACGTGTTTTGCACGTGTTTTTTCTTGGATTGCGGATATTCATGACATTAGAAACCACTAAGTTACAATTCATGTGTACATACACCTACAGCTGCATTGACAAAATTCGAATCAGCTTTGATTGTTCTACACATTGTTCTTCTTTCTGCAGCAGGTTGACCTTGGCCTGGGCAATAAAATGCCATTATTGATATGGTGGTTGAATATGAATGAATTAAATTATTCTAAATGCACCTTTGATGTTACGCGGCATCTGTGGCCTGGTATGGAAGTGGCGCAGCGGAGCCTCACTGGCCAGGCCTGCTGGACGCTTGAAAAGTCTTCAGGGAAGGAATCGGCGACGCCAGAATTGGTGGGTGTTGTAAGAGGTTAGTGAAGTCATCTGTTTTCAGAAACTTGATTATTCTTATGTTAATGTAATTAAGCTGACTCGGCTGTTAGTATTCACGTACTATGGGTGATAAATAAGGCTGCCATACAAATGATGACTACCAATTGTGTGCATCTTTTTCTTGCATGTTCCTTTGCTTATTGTATTTTTTTTCTGTGCAATAGCAGAACAAATTATTTTGAGATATTATTATCTGGTAAAAATTGCCATAACTCCAACTTTCTTTTATATCACTATGAATGATGAGCCCCTGAGAAAACGGTGAAGTACGCCGCAATTTATACATGAAATTTCAGGCAATTCTTGCAGCTTAAATTGTGAAATATCAAGTGTTGCCCTGTTTTTAAAATGCCGTGCACTCTACTTGCTTGATTGTTTGTATATAATATAGTTATTGCTGTCAATTAATAAAATTATCAAATTAATCAATTCACATTTTAAAGCCTAATAAACTATATCACTGAAAAGGCTTTTAGAATCCCTTTGTGATGTTTAGTGTGGCAATTTCATCTGCTCAGCTATAGTCGGTGGTATTCACAGCCATATAATTTTTGAATTCTGCTCTCAAATTTGTAATATAAGCTTATGACTATATCCTGCATACTGAGACATACTTTCAGTAATCTCATCCTTATCAAGAAAAAATGTTCGATTACAGAAACCATCTTTGTACATAAGTGGCCAACAGCTGAACTGCTGTTCTGCTCAAGGCACCCATTAGACTTTCCAAAAAGGAATGCCGCTTATTGCGCACTCGCTGCCTTTTGTGGGTTGTAGAACAGAATAATTGCTGTTAGCAGCTACCTTTTTTTGCTGTTCTATTTATTTTTATGGCACAAAAGGAATTTAATACCTATAGTATTTGATGCAAGGGCTAAATTTTCCTGTTGTATTTTAGTGTCCTTTTCGTGAATTTAAAATGAAAAAGGTCTAGTTGGCAAAAGCTTAACAAAAAGCGATGTACGATTTCAAAAGCCTACATATCCCTATTCAATTTTAGCCCAATGGTGGGCATGATAGGACCGACCATCCACCATCATGGTGGATTATAGTAATGTGTAGTGATGGACAGATGATGGGCCTAGTGGGACCCACCATCTTGGTGGATTATGGTAATGGGTAATGATGGACAGATGGCGGAAGGTGGGAGTGATGGGCTGATGGGGGGCGAATGGTGGACTGATGGCGGGCTATGAGAGTGGTGGGCAGATGGTGGGGCGGTTGACTGATGACGGACAGACGGTGGGTGGATGGTGCACAGTTGGAGGACAATGAGAGTGGCGGGCAGATGATGGGTGGACGACTCCGGGTGTATGCCAAGGAAGGGCTGGTAGATAATGAAGAGTGTTGGAAGCCTGATTCATGAAAGAAATAATCAGATATTGCACTTCACAACTTAATAACCTCCTACCACTGATATTAACAAGAATTCTTGTCTGTCTATATACTTGGCCAAGCATGCTGCCACATGTTGCTGCAGCACAGAATCAATGATGTTTCTTGCAAAAAAGACTTGTGTTTATTTGTTCTTCTTGCTGTGGTGCCTAACTTATATGCCCCGCTGGCTTGCTTCACAAAGTAACATCTTTGGAGCTTGCAGATGGGAACGAAGCAGTTTTCTTGATATGGCACAGCTGAACCAGTGTAGTGTGCTTGAAGTACATTTCCAGGCATGCTATAACAAAATATAATAAAAACAGATGAAGTGCTTTTGCTGAAAATTGGAGCCACAACAAAAATTAAACCAGTCACAATCAGTTCAATAAAAGCTTAAATTATCCCTGACATAAAAATTAAACCCCGGAACACTTTTGAACAATTTTAATTACCAGAAGTTAGCCAATATATTTTAAATTGCTTTTAAATTAAGCAAAAGAGCCCATTTAGGTTTGTCACATGAGAACGGGTATGGGTAAACCGAGCGTTGCAGGATAACTGATATTTTTCTCTCACATGCAAACACAGACAAAAAAAGTGACATAAACCCAAATGCCAAAAAATGAAAAGGCAAACAGTAATGGAAAAGAAAGTGCACACACAAATACCTTTAAAGTAACTTTTATTGATCAAGCACACTTGGGGCTTAACACGAGAAAACAGTTCCGGACATGATTTTTTATTTAGGCTTGTTAACTGACAGCTGGCTCACACTTTCCCTTCTACTAAGAGTCTTGCTAGACCCCTACCACCACGTGTTTATGCTTCTACTTTTTCCGAAAACTGCATTCATTGAATGTTAAAATTACAAGAATATTGCTGTTTTTAGATAAACAATAATGAAGGAAGTGGTTAAGGGGGCCGCAAATTTGAGCTGTTTATTCATCATATACGCGTAGACATGTGCAGCAAAGTGAAGCACATACCAACCTTATAACAACCAGTGATCAAGAACTTGCCCTCTGCCTGCGAGAGAGACAATGAAGTAACAATGATATGTGAGAAACACTGTGCCTTTCATGGGATGCTGTCACGAATGTGTGAGTGGTAGTGTCGCTGTTTTTATTGAAAATTTGTACCTTATTCAGGTGCGGCTAACAATTACATTGAATTGCAGTAACTTACTCACCTGCTTTGGTCGAAAATAACACACACACAAAGTAAAAAAAAACACTCAACGACAAGAGTCGTTGAGTGTTTTAGAGTGTTTCCTTACTTTGTGTGCGTGTTATTTGCGGCCAAAGCATGTCAGTAAGCAAGTACCAACTAGGCCAACAATCAGTAGTGTTGCGAATTGCAGTCAGCCAGCAAATATGCTCCATATTCACATGCTAGCAAAACGTCATGTTCTTATGCATGTTCATAGACGTACTATCCTTTATGTTTTACATGCATCTTGACTCAGCATAGCATAAGTTTCTGAACACTGGAGGCACATTTCCTGCACAATATAGTGTTTCTATCAGTAACCACCTTTGTTGCTGCCATCAGATACTATATGTGGGCAAAGTTCAAACAGCCGTCTCTCCACCCTCCTAAAAAACAATCTGCAAGGAATATGAGTTTGCAACCTTTTTTAGATTGTGTAAATTCCGGTGCAAATAAGGCTCCAGCTCACGCTTCACCATTCAAAAGCTCTGCTGAGTGTGTCAGGGAAACCAGCCATGCAAAACTGATTGAAATAGTGTTGAAAATATTTCCGCAGATCTCGTTTGTCCATGATCTTGCAAGTACAGACTTGAGACAGGTTACACGGCCGCAATCCTTTTGCTGATCCAAGTGAGTAAAGCCAGCAGGTGTAGTAGCAGCTCTACAGGGTAATTTTCAAATCTAGCTATTCCTAACGAGTTACAAGTTGTAAACTAATGTGCAAACAGCACTAACTTATGAATTAGAAAAATGCAAAAAGAGGATGTAGCAGTGGTTAGTTTCTTTTATATAATGAAAAAAGAGCATCAGCATGTCTGTAATCTTTTGATACTTCTGCCAATAAAAAGCTGATGCAGAGCACAGTTAATAGAACATGAGACAAAATTGTATGAAACAGGAGTGCAAAAGAGCCTATGCAAATGTTTTGTCTTTGTACATAATGTACAATAAAATGATGGAGGTGACTGTCACAAGGAACTTGAGAAGGGTCATTAAACCTTCAAAACCATGCCAGTGGCACTTCAGAAGGCAACACCTCCACTTTGCCGCTTCTTACACAGATAAACAATTCACTGTACAGGACAAATAAAGTAGGTACTCAACGTCAACTCAAACGAAGTATATACCCTATCAAAAAATCTAAAAGAAGTGGGTGACAGAGGGGAAATTTTCAGTCATAAACCTGTCTTTTTTTGGCAATGAAGCTTAGCTGTTTCATTAAGTGGATTTGGCAATGGGAATCGTATATTCGGTTAAAAAGTTCGGTTTTTCAATTGATTTTTTCTGTAATTTTGAGACCATAATTTACATCATAATTGTTGTACATTGGTCTGTTTGGTTTCGGTTCCACGGTCACTGCCACTGGTGGCGCCAGTGTTGTTTATGTGTATAAGCATGCGCAAGTTGAAATAAAGGGGCTTTTGTTCCGATGGGCACTCAAGTTGTCTAGTCGTTCATTCACCGGCGGCACACGCCGCCACTACATTGGCGACGAGTATGCTCGTTTAGGACGGGGTCTGATTTTCGTCATTTTCACCGACTGTTTCCCGCACCATGAGTGTCTCCGGACTGGCACCACCGCCCCCGTTCCTGCCCACGCCTGGTCGCAATGAATCCGCATCTTCGAGAATTTTCTGCTCACCTCTGATGTTTTGGACTGTGCGCCAGACCGTCGCCAGGCTCTCCTAATCCACAGCCTCGGCGTAGAAGGCCAGTGCATATTTCACACGCTACCGCTTCAGTCTTCGGCCAACGCAAAGTCCGGTGAGCCAACTACTGATACGGATTCGAGAAATGTCAAGTACACTTCTCAGACACAGCAAGAAGCGTCGTCGTACGATACCCCTGTCACAGCGCTGCATGCGCACTTCACGACAACAACAAATGTTGTGGTCGAACGGCACCGGTTAGATAGGCGCGTGCCGCAAGTCGGTGAAACAATCAATGAGTAGATTCCCGCATTACGTGAGCTTTCTGCTACGTGCTCTTTTCTTTCTCAGGAAGATTTTTTGCGTGACCAGTTCGTTGCGGGCGTATTATCTCAAAACTTGCGCGAGCGGTTGCTGCTTGAAGGGTCTTTTCTTTCGTTCGCTCGAGCTGTACTAATAGCGACGCAGTTTGAGCAGGCAACCAATCATTGCAAAGACGTTGCTACTGCAGATGTCCAGAGCATAAATGCTCGTGAAGACAACCCTCCGCCCGCATCTCCTGCCAGCGACCACTCGAAGCGATCGCGAAGCCAACAGGGCCAGTGTTACCGCTGCGGTTCACCTCGGCACAACGCATCTTCATTCCGCTGCCCCGCCATAAACAAGCGGTTTTATGGTTGCGGTAATATGGGTCATATGGGCGCAGCCTATTAGGGCTGTCTTAGAGTTCTTGCTTTCTTTTTATTTTGAGAGTTGGAGTTGCCTGTAGATTTAAACTTCTCTTTATAAATGAGTGCTCTGTATAGCTAAGACTCTTAAATACTGCCCCCCGCCTGCCACCCTGTTATTGTCATGTTGGTTGGTGTCATATTATTTTCATTACTTTTACCTAGTATCTGTTGCATAGTAGGTACGTAGACTTGTAAATATTCTTGAATTTTTGATTCATTTATAATATAATGATATTTAGCAGATTTCTCCTAAAACAAAATGTCGAGTTGTTTACAATATTAGTGGTTGACTTGTAAGTATTAGTTTCACTTTTTGTTAAAATTCAAAGATATAGTTGCATGATTGCAGGTCTGAGGCAGAACTTGTGACAGACCGTCCTTTATAGTTGTTGGAATTTTACTCTTCGTGAGTATAACTAATATAGTTTTCACTATTCTTGCTTCAACTTTTTTGTTTTATTTCTTCCTCCTCCTTTTTCAAGCTTTTTTCTTCTCTCTTGATTTTTTGTTTTCTTTTTTCCCCTTTTTCTTTCCTGTTCTCACTCTGTTATTTTCTTTCCTTTGCTAAAGCAAAATTCTCACGTTTTTTTCTTTGTATCATTTCTTTTTATTTGTTCTTTTTCCTTTTTTCTCTTCTTTCTAGTTTTCTCTCCTTTAGTTCTCGTTGCCTTCTCTTTTCTTTCATGCATTGTTTTAGACACTTTTTGTGTACATTAGTTTGGCCAGTTTCAGTTTGACATTACCAGAGCACAGACATTTCTTTCATAATAGTGATAGTTATTTTCCTTCTTGTATGTGTAAGGAGTCAGAAGGAGCATGTGCGTTCGGTCTTTTATTGGTGATAAATACAGAATAGTTCTAATCTCTCCTCTTCCTTTTTTTATGAACAGTGGTTTTATCATAAGAAGAGTTTGCGTTTGCATTCCGCTAATTGTGATTTGCTTTGAATATTTTACTGTCCCATAAACGTTCTCCAGCTCGTTGTTGTTGCTATAAAATTAGGCAATGCTGCACAGTAAAACGTTTTCACCAAAAGAGTGTTAACTCAGTACCTTTCAAAAAGAGTGCTTTCCCATGCACCCTCGTAATAGGGTGTACGTGTAAAAAAGCTGTAGGTGTTATAAAAACACCTTTCAAAGGGTGCCTTCAACGTCCTTAACTTTTTAGCACCCACTGAGGAGGGTGCAAGAAGGGTGCATAAGGTGTGGAGTGCCCATGGCAGGGGTACCAGTATTCTTTTAAAGTGCACTAATAACTATCAGCATCCACTGATTACACAATACTTGAAGAAAGCAGTCCTGATTGGTGATGGTGTTTCACCTGTCGAGCTCAATTCAATGCTTCTGGGCAAAATATAAATACGTGTGATCGTGCATGAACTTCTGCTGAATATATAATTAATATATATATATATATATATATATATATATATATATATATATATATATATATATATATATATATGTATGTATGTATATCGAGCACACTATTCGAAAGTCGCAGGTTCGGATCCTGCCATTTTTCTTTCTCATTTACATTACAATTGGCCTAGTAACTTCCCCTATACATTCCTTGGCATTATTGTGTTAGATCTCAATAACACTGTTCAAAACACGTGAAAAAACGAAAAACGAGCCCTTAAGTATACACTTGTTTCCCTTATCTATATATATATATATATATATATATATATATATATATTTATATATATATATAAATATATATATATATATATTTATTTATTTATTTATATATATATATATATATATATATATATATATATATATATATATATATATATATATATATATATATATATATATATATATATATATATGCTGCAGAGTATATATATAATTTGCGTTAAAGAAAACTAAGCCTTGCTGCCCTTGCATATTGAATTTACTTATTAGGCAAATAAAACTCATTTAGTATTTGGTGCTATTCCTGTATATTTTTTCTGCCATGCAACTTTGCTTCCAGACGTGTAACATGTTCACGTACACGTACACCCCAGACGCGACACCTCAAATGTTTAATTATACTTTTTCAGTTTCACTTTGTGGACAATTTTTTGAAACATACAATTACAGTGATTTCAGTTTAGTATACTTCTTCAGGTACAAAATCGTCGACTAGAAATGAAATACACGCAAATATATACTTACAACTCTCAAGTATATACAACTCCAGAGGTTTCGGAATAATACTCCTTCATGTACGCAATCGGTTACTAGATATAAAATTAATGCAAATATACACTTATATTTTTTTCAAATATATTCAATCCCCATGATTTCACAATATAGGCCTTCATGTATGCAATCAGTCTCGAGAAGTGATGTACACGAAAATATATATCGATAATGTTTTCAAATGTATACAAACAGAGTGGTTTCACTTATGTGTTCCTGGGTGTATAACAATTGGTTACGAGAAATGACGTACACGCAAGCACATACGGGTTTTTACACCTATAACTTCAGCGAATACTTAAAAAGCCAATACAATCATCAGAAACAGAATAAGCTAAAAACGAACACAAAGCTGAGTCAGGACACACAAAACACAAAAAAAGTGTTCATGTATATTTTTGGCTAATGACACAGCTGGAGCATTTTATCTCACATGTCCCAACTCTTTTGGCCACCGTTTCAAATATGTTTGAAAAATCGTGCTGCTTTCAAAACAGTGAACTTTTAAAATATTTAGGAGATGAAAAAAACTCTGGTCACGTGGCTGCCTTCTCAACTTACTGGAATGCTGCCTAAGTGTTGTTTGTGAAAATTTTCATTTTAAAAGTACCACTCCTTCTTTCTTTACCAAACTCGGTCTACATGTTAAGAAGTAACAAGAGCTTAATTTGGGTGACTTGGTTCATCGTGATTGTGTTTAAGTCACAGAGCGACAACCTCTGGAAGACACAAAAAGACAGGAAAGAGCGTCGACTGTAAACTGAATTTTATCGAAGGGGCTACGACCGCTTTTATACCTAGTACAATACCAGTGCTCATGCGCGATGACACATGTGTGACCATGGAAAAATAACCTTCACTAAGAAAAGAATATTCTCGCTCGGAAAGGATAAGTGAAGGTGTACTGATGCATTGAACCTTGAGCCTTCTTTATAAAAATGCTTCTAAAATCTCTATTTCCTTTGTTCCTGCTTTTTTCAAAAATTATGTTTTACGAAACATAGGACTGCACTTGCAATCTTTACAGTATAGGGCCATGAGACCATCATAGCGATTCTTAACATTTGAAGCATGCTGTCTTGCTGGATTGTTTAAGCATTGCCTAGTACATCCTTTATTTACTTTTTCACATGCTAACAGTATTTCATAAACACCATTAGATTGGCAATACGTCAACGTTTTCTCGTAACAAATGGTGCCAGATTGACTATTCCTGTAACTGTTTAGTACACACACAATTGAAACCTTGCAAAGGGCGGAAAACAACAAGTTAGTATGATATCTGCTCGCCATTTTCATCAAATTGTGAGACACCTTAAGTACCTACGGTATAACATACAAAGGTCTTTGATCATTGTTTTTGGTCCTATTTTCTTCAACTTAACTTTCTGCAGGAAGGTTTCGCAAACAGGTGTGATGATGCTGTTGGGATATTCGGCACCATTTAGTCTTTTAACCTGGTTTTTAAGGCTGACCTGATGCTTGTACTGACATGACTTCTGAGAAGTACCCTGAATATGCATGGTGGCAATTTCTCTTTTTACTAATTTCGAATTCCCACTATCAAAATGCAGAAAATTTGCAGCACTCCTCGGCTGATAGCACCATCAAATATTCCAACAGCATCATCAGACCCGTTTGCGAAACTCTCCCGCAGAAAGTTAAGGTAAAGAAATAGGACCAAAAGAAAAACAGAATGACAAAAGACCTTTGCTTGTTATACCGTAGGTACATAAAGTGTCCTGCAATTTAATGAAAACAGCCAGCAGACTTGATATTACCTTTTTGTTTCCCGCCTCTTGCAAGCTTTCGAAAGCGTGTGTACTAAACAGCAACAGAAATAGTCAATCTAGCACCACTTTTCACGAGAAAAGATTTACTTAATGCCAATCTATTGTTGTGTATGAGATACCGTAAGCATGTGAAAAAGTAAACATAGTACAAACTGGGCAATGCTTCATCGATCGAGCAAGACAGCATGCTTCAAATATTAAAAATGGCTACGGTAGTCTCGTGGCCCTACATTGTGAAGACATTAAGTGCAGTCCTATGTGCCGTCCTATGCAAGAACAAAAATCAAAGAGAGGTTTTAAAAGCATTTTTACGAAAGCTCTAGGGTTAATGCCTCAGCACACTTTCACTTATTTTTCCGGGGGAGAGTATTCTTTTCTCAGTTAAGATTATTTTTTCATGGTCACACATGTATCATCCTGCATGAGTGCTAGTCTTGTACTCGGTATAAAAGCGATCTTAGCACCTTCAATAAATTAAGTTGACAATCAGTGCTCTTTCCTGTTCTCTTTGTCACTTCCAGAAGTTGTCGCGCTGTTACTAGAACAACACAATCAAAATTGTTATGTAAATGTGCCTGTGTAAGGTACTTGAAGTTCAGTAACATTAACAAATGTTTCTGCCACATATGCCTCCAAGAGTATAGCCAAAATAAGTTATGTTTGAATATCCGAGCAGTGAATGCCAACTCCACAGAAAGTATATTTTGAGAAAAAAATATTTTTGGCCCTCTCAAGCTCTTGATTACAAAAAAAATCACAAAATTCACACAATCGCCATTTTTGCGCATAATAAGACGCAGTATGCACCATGAAGTGGTCCAAATAAAAATCAAATTTATACCTAAACTGAAAGCAATTAAAGAGTTTTTTTTAAATGGCTAATATTCTCGCTACAATGTTTTGTTTTAAGAAAAAAGTTTTCTTCCGAAGTTCGCCATTGGCATATTGTCATTTGGTCATACGACAACTGCCGCCTTGAAATTCCCTATTGTCATCAATGAGAAAGTTTTTCTTCTTTAAAACAATAATTGTAATGACAAAATTTTCAACAGAAATATACCTTTATTTGCTTTCAATTATTGCATAACGATGATTTTTAATTGGACCACCTCATGGAGCAAATTGCGCCTCACTATGGACAAAACTCGCAAAATTCATGATACTTTCCCGTACATTTTAGCAGCTTGAGCGATTAAAAATATTTTTTCGTAAAATTATAAGCTCTGTAGTAAGTATTCGCTGCTCAGATATTCAGACAAAATGACAATATTGCTAAAGAAAAAAATGCAAACATAACACACTTCGGCTTGATACTTGGAAGCTAATGTGGAAAAAAAGTGCACTAATATTACTGAGCTTCAAATACCTTACACAAGCACATTTACTTGACATTCAGACTGAAATGGGTGTAAAAGAAAGGGCGGTACTTTAAAATGAAATTTCTCACAAACAATGCCCAGACAGCGTTTGAGGAAGTTCAGAAGGTATACACATTACCAAAAATTTTTTTTCTCTGAAATATTTTCGCCGTTCACTTTTTTCAATGCAGTAAACCAGCACTTTTTTTTCAAATACATTTCCGATGGTCGCCAAAAGGACTGGGACGTTTGGCATGGAATCACCCAGCTAGAAGTGAGCAAAGTGACCTACACAAAAAGCAATATTATTCATCTACCTTGACCACACTATTGAAAGTTGTTCAGACAATGTGACACTAAAATTTCAGCGTCGTACTGCCTGAACAACTTCGTTGATAAACTCCAAACTCACGCCGAGAAAAATCCACTCTAGCACAGTGGTTGTTAAAGGCCTTGAGGCCGTAGACAACATTGAAAATCAAAAAATTAACTCATCAGTGCTGTCACTCCTTCATCGGCATTACTGACGTGGAAGATTTTTTGGTCATCCACGTGGAAGTTCAGGAACTAGGCTTCCTCTAGGCTGGGGCCAGAGTAAACTACGCAGGGCGTCAGCGGCACCCCTTCGTCCTGTGATGAGAGCAATAATAATTTCTCATGAAATGATGTTTATGATATGTGAAATGATGTTTATGATATATGAGCACCATATATGAAGAATGTGTAGTGCCTATCCTATTACATGGCGTGTAATTGACAATACACTGAGCTCAAAGCATACAACCCATACATTACAATAATTTCGTATGATCCAGATAAGATAGTGTTCCGGCCTACAGCGAATTCCCGAATTGAAGTGAAGGTTAAGACTGCAGCTTGAAAATGGCACTTACGAAAGCCTGAACTTACCTAAGAATCAAACTCCTAATAGGGTAATGAGCCAGTGTGAAAAACAATTTTAAATACAATGTTCACAACATGTAGCATTATTCGAAACGCACAAAAAACTTACCTCTTCATGTACAAGCAGTAAAAACATGTTTTCTTTCTCTTTTACATAAGAACAAATGATCTTGGGCATGGGACCGGTGAAGCGGTCTGAAAAAAAATATTAGAAGATTCACTCACTTCAATCACGCCTCTAGCAATTCAAGGAATTGTGACAATTCAGGAATCAGTACAATTCTTACTGCCTCTTAAGGGCATTAAGAATGAACAATTTCCTCGTTCATTCTACCCTCACATGAAGCTAATTCCGTGCCAACTAATCCACATTTGACGATGTGCTTTCTATTCGCCTGCTGTTCAAACCTAGGGCTGAAAACGTGTATTTTGTGCACATATAGCACAGGAATTTATCATTCATTATTTGATTATATTGTTAGGGTGCATCATCGACAGGAGCAAGCGTGCCACTTAGCGAAGATGAAGAAGACGCCTGTGCGTTAGGCGCTTGCACGAGAGGCAACTCAGACATCTTGTTCGGCTGCCGATTCTTGGTGGACGCTATCCTGTAAGCCAAGACCTCGCCCCGTCACATTCGGTGGAGGTGCTGGGTAAGCACCTCGCAACGGAACTTCGCAGCGGCCGACGTTTGAAGGGTCATTCCACGACGATGACGGAGAGTACGGCGTCTGCATCTGCTCCTGGTGTTCCTGCGGCCGGAGAGGATGCGGTAACTACATCTCCTTCTGCGACCACAACCTTCGTGCTCGAACCCCCGCGGTCCTGGCACGTTCAGTGGTTCCGGCGATCCAGATGAAGTTGACGCTGAAGATTGGCTGGCAGAGTACGAACGTGTGAGTACTCGATACCGATGGGGCCCGACTTTTATGCTGGCAAACCTTTTATTCTATATTAGGGGAACCGCCAAATCGTCGTATGAGAACCATGAAACAGAACTTTGGAGTTGGGCAGTGTGCAGAGAGAAAATGTTGGACCTGTTTGGAAAGCCGAGTGGAAGAAAAATGGCCGCGAACAAAATGCTCGCGTCAAGGGCGCAGACCTCGACCAAGTCCTACGTCTCCTATATAGAAGATGTGTTGTCGTTGTGTCGCAAAGCCAATGCCGAGATGCCGGAGGCTGACAAGGTTGGGCATATTCTTAAGGGGATTGCGGATGATGCATTCAACCTCCTCATCCGCAAAAATTTTTCTACAGTGGATGCCATTATAAAAGAATGTCGGCGCTTTGAGCAAGCGAAGAGCCGGCGGATTAACAGCGTGTTTACCCGCCTTCCGAATACGGCTGCAACATCATCTTGCGAAGACCGTGCAAGAACACAGCCACCACCTCTAGATTCATCGGATCAGGTTACCCGAATTGTACGGCGCGAACTTGAAGCCATTGCCTCTGCTCCGGCTCACACCGCTGCAAGTGACACAACCCCACTCACTGCTAACATGGTTCAAGCCATCGTCTGCGAAGAACTCGCCAGCATAGGTATTCCCTCGGTGTGCGCTTTGCCCAGCCCGCAGCGAGCTTCATGGCGTCCACACTCGTCCTATCACGAGCAGCAGCTTACGGCCCGATCTCGCGACCCTGCTGCGTGGAGAACAGTCGACAATCGACCAATTTGTGTTCATTGCCACCGTATCGGTCATGTCGTCCGTTACTGCAATTACCACTGTTCCTCGCCACCTCGCACTTCGTCTCAATCTCACTACCGACAGGACAGCACCCGCTTCGCGTCTGCCGTGCAGCCTTCTCCGCAAAACAACTACAGAAGGTTCAACACTCCGTCACCGCTTGGTCGTCAGTCGCGTTCGCCTTCAGGACGTCGCCAGTCGTCTCGCTCACCGCAGACTCGCAGGCCGTCGTCCCCATTCAACCCCGCTCCTGCCTACCCGGAAAACTAAACGGTGCAGCGCCCGGAGGTGACGCTGCATTTTCGACTCCCTCCACAAATCCTCTCTTGACGCTTCCGACGAGACAAAATATCTTGGACATTGCCGTTGACGGTGTGGCTATTTCTGCCCTTATAGATACTGGAGCGCACATTTTTGTAATGAGCGCGAACCTTCGCCGACGCCTACATAAAGTGCTCACGCCTGCCGCTTCCCACAAACTTCGTGTCGCTGATGGCAGGACCCCTGATGTTCAAGGGATGTGCACGGCCCGTGTGTCAATTGCCGGTCATCCTACATTAGTTCAGTTTGCCGTCCTTGAAATGTGTCCTCGTGACCTAATACTTGGTTTGGACTTCCTGTCACGTCATTCTGCGCTCATTTATTGTACCACTGGTGCCCTTCAGGTTGAACTGCCGCAGTTTGCCGATTTTACAGCTGACTATTCTCCCTGTTTATGCTCTTGTCACCACGTTCGCTTGCCTCCGCAAGCTGCTACATATGTCATTTTGTCGTGCTCACGTCATGTGCCCGATGGTGACTACCTCGTAACTCCTATAGTCAACGTACTGAAGGCCCAAGACGTCGCCCTCGCTCACACTGTTGTCGCCGTCGCTACTAATACAGTGGTTATACCACTACTCAACGTGAGTCTCTTGACTCAAGTTATTCCGCAAGACATGTCTTTGGCCACCCTTACTCCACATGACAGCTGCAACGTTACTGGTTTGGACACCGATACTACATCCCCCTGTCTTGGCCGCAATTACACTCTGCCTTCAGATGACATTAACAAGATGATTGCTCCCGACCTCACTGCAGTGCAAGCTGCCAGCCTCCGTAGTCTGCTAACATCTTATAGAGACGTTTTCGACGTTGACCTCCGCCCTCCAGCCAAACAACTGAAGTGACTCACCGGATCAACACTGGTGGTGCCAGTCTTATACGGTGGCGTTCATATCGAGTATCTCACAAGGAACGCCTAGTAATTGAATATGAAGTGGATAAAATGATTACTAAAGACGTAATAGAACCCTCATCCAGCCCCCCTGGGCCGCCGCAGTCGTCCTCGTTGAGAAGAAGGATGGCAGCTGCCGCTTTTGCGTGGACTAACGCCATTTAAACAAAGTGGCCCACAAAAATGTCTACCCTTTGCCTCGGAGTGATGACGCCCTCGATTGCCTCCATGGTGCCCAATACTTTTCGTTTATCGACCTTCGGTCCGGCTATTGGCAAATTTCCGTCGACACCATGGATCGTGAAAAAACCGCTTTCGTTACGCCCGACGGCCTCTACCAGTTCAAAGTTATGCCGTTTGGACTGTGTAATGCGCCGGCAACTTTCGAGCGCATGATGGACTCCCTTCTCCGAGGATATAAGTGGTCCATCTGCTTATGCTACTTAGACGATGTCATCGTCTTTTCACCTACCTTTGACAGCTATATAACACGTCTGTCAGCCGTTTTGGATGTTTTTCGAACGGAAGTTCTCCATCACTGAGCGTTGGTGATGAGTAGTTTTTTAGTGGCGCAAGGGCCAATTGATGGCCAAAGAGCGCCTTTCAATAGACTACAGATTTTAACAATGATATGGTGCGTGGCTGTAAAGGGGCCTTAAAATTCCTCGCTCTAACGCGGGTTAAAACATGAAAGTAATAAAATCATGACAGTGGCGTGACATATGTGTGGTGATAGCTGATGGCAAAATGTCATGATAATAAAACCATGACGAAGATGTAGTCACCGCAGCCACGACCACTCTATAGAGGTCGTGCTACGGATGACCTCGAAATATCGGGTGAAAGCTTTGAACATCTTTTAAAAACGTAAAAAGTGTTTGCAGTTTAAAAAGCGGATCCCTACCGATGAGCATCCCAGGGTGTAGAGGAAGCTGCTGTCGGTAGGGCAGCAAAAAGTGCTTTTTTCTTAGAGCATCTAGCTCGTTGCACTGGACGAGAATGTGGAGAACCGTAAGGGGCTCTCCACATCTCTCACAATATGGTGGATCACCGGTAGACAGAAGAAATGAATGTGTAGAATGTGTGTGTCCTGTTCTAAGCCTTGTTAGTATTACTTCTGTGTGTCGTGATTTTGATAGTGGCGGCCAATAACCCAGGTGCGGCTTAATAGCATGGAGTTTATTATCTGTGTGTTTATCCCACATGCTCTGCCAATACCCCCTGAGCTTTCGTTTTATAAAAGGTTTTAAGTCAAGCGCAGGGACTGGTGTTGATGCATTGGCAGTAGTGACATTGGCGCAAGCAGCCAGATTGTCGGCCAAAACGTTCCCTTGTATTTCACGGTGCCCTGCAACCCAGCAGACAACGACATGCTGTTTTGATGTGTAGAGTGTGCACAGAAGTGAGTAGAGTGACACCAGCACGGGGTTCTTGTGTTTTTTACGAATTTTCAGGGCTTTGACCACGCTTAGGGAATCTGTGTATATTACTGCCTTTTGTAATTTTATCTGTTTAATGTGTTTTACGACCACCAGTATTGCGTAAGCTTCTCCTGTGAAGATGCTTGCATTAGGATGAAGAACGTTGGCCTCGGAAAAGGATTGGCCTACCACTGCATATGACACAGAAGTGTTTGACTTTGACGCATCAGTAAAGAACTCAGGGCATGTGTATTTATGTTGTAGTTCTAAAAAGTATGGATGTATGTGTGCAAGTGGTGCGTGCTTTGTGACATCAACAAAAGAAACATCCCAGTCTATAAGCTTCCTCTGCCACGGTGGCAGATATGTTGCAGGAGCCATCAAACTGGGTTCAAGAAGAGGCACACCTGTTTCTTCAGCCAGGCTCCTTACACGCAGCGCGTAGGGCTGCCTAAGCGAAGGACGGTTCTCGAACAAGGCAGAACAAGACAAATCATTATTTGTGAATTGGGAAGGATGTTTTTTGTCTGCCTTCACCTTCAAAAAGTACAAAAGGACAGGGAACATCTTTGTAGGTGGAGCGACCATTCATTCGAATCCACGTACAGGCTCTCCACAGGGCTGGTGCGAAAAGGACCCGTATAGAGGCGAATGCCTAGATGGTGGACAGGGTCGAGAATTTTCAAGGCTGATGGTGTTGCCGACTGATAGATTATAGCACCGTAATCTAGGCGTGTGCGTACGAGGCTTTTATACAAGTTAATTAAACATTTCCTGTCACTACCCCAAGTATTGTGTGACAACACTTTCAAAATGTTCAGTGTTTTTAAGCACCTGTTCCTTAAATACTTGATGTGTGGGATGAAGGTTAGCTTAGTGTCTAATATGAGACCAAGAAACTTGTGCTCGGTCTTCACTGACAGAGGTTGACCATGCAGGTCAATGTCGGGGTCAGGATGGAGGCCCCTCTTTCGGCTGAACAAGACACAAGTGCTGTTTTGCGCGTTGAGTATAAAACCATTCTCGTTTGCCCATTGATGAACCTTGTTCAACCTTAGTTGAACTTGACGTTGGCACATTGAGATGTTGCACGATTTGTAACCAATCTGCACATCATCGACATATATGCAGTAAAAAATATTTCGTGGGAGAGACAGGTTCAAGGAAATCATTTTAACTATGAAAAGTGTGCAGCTCAATACACCTCCTTGTGGCACTCCTGTTTCTTGGACTAATACTCGTGATAAGACAGTGCCAACTTGGACACGGAATGTACGGTTGGACAGGTAGCTTTCGATAACTGTCAGCATTCTACCCCGCACACCTAAATGTGACAGGTCTCGCAATATGCCGAAGCACCATGCAGTGTCATAAGCCTTTTCCATATTGAGGAACACAGAAAGAAAAAATTGCTTATGAACAAAAGCGTCGCGACTTTGTGCTTCGATACGGACAAGGTGGTCAGTGGTGGACCGAGCCTCTCGAAACCCACACTGGTATGGGTCAAGTAGGCCACTAATTTCAAGGAAGTGCATCAGGCGCCTGCTAATCATTTTTTCAAAGACTTTGCAAATACAGCTGGTTAATGCTATTGGCCTGTAGCTGGAAACTGAGGCCGGGTCCTTGCCTTGTTTTAGGATTGGGATATTGATAGCTTCCTTCCAGGCTAAGGGTAGCTCGCCAGAAGACCATATCACATTGTACAGAGAGAGGAGAGCTTTCTGGGTTTGAGTGGACAGGTGTTTTAACATTTCATATGTCACACGGTCCGGGCCTGGGGCAGATTTATTGCAGCAGGCAAGTGAGGCCTGCACTTCAGCAAAACAGAAATGTTCGTTGTATGCCTCATGTGTTTTGGGCTTGCGCTCTAATCTCTGTTTTTCTATTGCGGTTTTGTATCGTCGGAACGCTTCACTATAGTGTGTTGAGCTGGAGACCTGTTCAAAGTGCGCTCCGAGAGTGTTTGCCTAGTCTTCCAAACTCTCTCCTTGTGTGTTCACTACCATATGAATCATTAATGACTTCCCATTTAAGTAGAGGCAGGAGTGATGGGGATAATATGCTGAGGTCTATTGCTGAGTACGTATTGTTAGCGATGTTGTGATACGTTGGCTCTTTCCAATTCAGAAGGCACGCACCGGAAGAAAAAAGAAACTGTTCAATCAGGCGGCCTCGAGCATCGCAGCGAGAGTCACCCCATAGATTGCTATGTGCATTGAAATCTCCAAGGAGGATATAAGGTTCTGGAAGTTGATCTATTAGGGACTGGAATTCACGTTTTTCAAGATGGTAGTGTGGAGGTATGTAGACAGAGCAGATGGTCACGAGTTTGTTCAGGAGGACAACATGAATAGCCACTGCTTCAAGAGATGTTTCGAGTGGTAGATGAGTACATGCAATCCCTTGATTTACTATAATGGCCACACCACCAGATGACGTGACGGCTTTATTCCTGTCCTTTCAAAAAATGATATACTGGCGTAAAAAATTAGCGATCTTGGGTTTTAGGTGTGTTTCTTGTACACACAGCACTTTTGGTGACTGTTTATGTAAAAGTTCTTGAATATCGTCAAGGTTTCTCAGTAGTCCTCTGACGTTTCACTGTAAAATTTGTGTCTCCATTTTTAATGTAGTTAAGTGATGTGTGTACAGAAACGTTGCCTTAAGTTACAGGGCCTGTTGGGGCCCTGTAATACGTGTTCTCTCTTTCTTGCTTCGCTCCAAAAAGCTGCGTCTTTCCTTCGGCGTGTGCGGCGCCGGAGGAGTATGGCTTGTGTCCATCACCTCTTCTGAGGTGGTGGATGGTGCCTGCTTGGCAGGCACGTTCATGGCAGTTTCGGACCTGACTGCACTTGCAGTGGTCCGGGGTCCAGCAGACTCTGTAGTCTGCTGGCCATTTTGAACAGGAGGCCGAGCAGTACAGACTGCTCCAGCCGGAGGCGCTTCTGGCACAGCCGCAGTCACACTTGGTGTGAATCTCGCGGGTGCCGAAAGACGTCGCACGGCGCCTCGACGCGCCACGTCGGTGAAGGAAGGTTCAGAATTATTGTGTGTACAAAAACGTTGACGTGCCTCTTGAAATGACAAGTTGAACTTGACCTTAAGTTCTAATATTTGTTTCTCTTTTTTCCATGCAGGGCATGATCGAGAGTAGGCAGCGTGATCTCCTTCACAGTTAGCGCAACAGGCTTCTGAAGTGCACTTTTCGGATACATGTTCACAAGATGCGCACTTCCCACACCTATCGCGCCCTCTGCACGTTTGGGATCCGTGTCCGAAGCGCTGACACTTGAAACATCGGCGAGGATTCGGTATATAAGGTCTGACAGGAAGCTTGCAGTAACCAGTTTCAATAGAGTCGGGTAGGTTGCTTGTACCGAAGGTAACTATGATGTGCTTTGTTGGAATCTGTTTATTATCTCGCCTGATTATTATTCTCTGTACTTTCGCTACATTTTCTTCTTGCCAGCATTCGAGCAATTCACTTTCAGAAAGCTCGAGGAGGTCATCATCAGCTATGACACCACACACTGTGTTCATCGACCTATGTGGGCCCACTGATATTGGGATGTTATCAGATGAAACGAGTTTTGTGAGCTCGTCGTACTGAGTCTTGTCGTGAACTTCTAGAAGGAGATCGTCATTCCCCATCTTAGTTACTTTATAGTCAGGGCTAATTGCATCTGTGAGCGTTTTCGAGACAATAAATGGTGAAATAGATCGAACTGTTTTCTTTTCATTTTGGCTGTGGATTACATGGTACTTGGGGAAGGTCTCTTTAGGCTGTGCAGTAAAGAAGCTGTCATCGGTGCGCCACCTTTTCAGGCGGCGATCAGGGAGTGCAGGAAAAGGGTTTTCCATAAGAAGCATTTTAAATTCGGCAGCGATGGTGGCCACCCACCACCGAGCCCAACAAGGGGACGCTACAAGGTTGAATGGTGAACACTTGGAGACGCCAGCCATGCATCGCCGCTATAACCGAATATAACCACCCAAGGTTGGGTAACTACACAGTGTTAACCCTCGCCGCCAGGAAATTCGGAAGTAAACAGAAAAGAGAAGATGACAGGACAGATAAAAAGTGAGAGATAAAGACGAAGATGTAGGAAGAGACAGATAGGAAAAGGCGACTGCCGATTTCCCCTGGGTGGGTCAGCCCAGGGGTGCCGTCTACGTGAAGCTGGGGCCAAAGGGGTGAGTTGCTTCTGCTGGGGGGCCTTAAAGGTCCAATCACCCAGCGTCAGCTAAACCCCCAGGATCACCATTTCCCCGGACACGGCAAAGCCACGCACGGCTAGGCGTGGGAGGGAGTCAAAACTCCCCCGTTATCTCGGGTCCGTGGTGTCGCTACACACCAAATGCCTACTTGTGCAGGCGCCCCTGCGGGGCCATCACTGAGCGTGAATGCCTAGCTGTAGTGTGGGCCGTGGCGAAATTCAGGCCTTCCCTGTATGGCCGAACTTTTTCTGTTGTTACGGACCATCACGCTCTTTGCTGGCTGTCATCGCTAAAGGGCCCATCTGGACGTCTTGGTCGCTGGGTGCTCCGTCTGCAAGAATACTCATTCGTGGTCCACTACAAGTCGGGACGCCCCCATACAGACGCAGACTGTTTGTAACGTTATCCGGTTGAAACGCCCGACTTGACAGACCTTGATTCAGACCCCTGCGTTCTCTCCATCCACGCTTTGGGTGATATCTCCACCGAACAACGACGTGACCCGTCGTTACTCTCCATCATCGAGCGTCTGACCTCTGCTCCAACAGACCCTTTCGTTCGCCTGTTCGAACTGCATGACAACATTCTGTACCGTCGCAGCTTCAACGCTGATGGCCCGGAATTACTACTCGTGCTTACCCATCACCTGCATACCAGCGTTCTCGAACAACTACTTGACGTACCTACAGCCGGTCACCTAGGCGTCTCTCGTACCTACGATCGTGTGTGACGTCGCTTTTTCTAGCCCGGACTGTATCGTTCTGTGGTTCGCTACGTCACTGCTTGCGACCGCTGCCAACGCTGCAAGCGCCCCTCTGTGCTACCGTCTGGCCTCCTACAGCCCATTGACATACCGACGGAACCATTCTTCCGTGTTGGCCTTGACCTGTTGGGCCCGTTTCCTGCGTCCACCTCCGGAAATAAATGGGTTGCAGTCGCCACAGACTACGCCACACGCTTTGCCATCACTAAAGCACTGCCGACAAGCTGTTCCACTGACGTGGCTGACTTTCTCTTGTATGAAGTCATTCTTCATCACGGCGCTCCGTGGCAGCTGCTTACTGATTGAGGAAGGTACTTTCTTTCACGTGTTGTGGATGACATTCTCCCCGCCTGCTCCACTGAGCACAAGCTTACCACCGCTTATCATCCACAGACAAATGGATTGACCGAGCGTCTGAACCGAACGCTGACGCAGATGCTGTCAATGTACGTTTCGCCAGATCACCATGACTGGGACAAAGCACTCCCCTTTGTCACGTTCGCGTACAATTCTTCACGGCACGACAGAGCTAGTTATTTGCCATTTTATTTGCTATTTGGCCGACATCCAGCATTACCATTTGACACGCTCCTTCGTTCGGCTGCCCCCTTGTCTACTGAGTACGCCAGCGATGTCGTTTCTTGAGCCCATGCAGCCTGTCAGCTTGCCCGTTATCGGCTGCACTTGTCGCAAGCGCACCAAAAAGACCGCTATAACAGTCGCCACCAAAGCGTGCACTTCTCGTCGTGTTCTCTGGTACTTCTCTGGACACCGAACCGCCAAGTCGGCTCATCAGAGAAGCTACTATCACACTACCATGGCCCCTACAAAGTGTTACGACAACTTAGTGACGTGAGCTACGAGATCGCACTTCTAAACAATGCCTCTTCGACCACCTCAATCCAGACAGACGTTGTACACGTTTCCAGACTGAAACCGTATCACCCTCCTCGTTCGTCACCGCCATACTAAGCGCCGTGACCGCGCTTCCGCCGCAGGGGAGTGATGTTACGGTGCATCATCGACAGGAGCAAGCGTGGCACTTAGCGAAGATGAAGAAGACGCCTGTTAGTTAGGCGCTTGCGCGAGAGGCAACTCAGACATCTTGTTCGGCGGCCGATTCATGGTGGACGCTATCCTGTAAGCCAAGACCTCGCCCCATCACAATAATTATTCATTGTAATTTATTGAAAGATGTGGTAGGTCATTCAGTTTTTAAAGAGTTACGGGCCAGCAATAGGCACGGGCTAGCACGCATGAAAGCGTTTCTTTTTTAATAAATCTCTTCAAAGCTTGTTTTCAGAAAAAGCGCCTGGCATATTTCAACAACGAAGCCCATTCTCTTGTGGCAATCAGGGCATGCCATTAGCGGTCATTGTCCAAGGGATTTACAAACGTATTCCTTGCCTAAATACTCAAAACCCATGCATGCAAGTACGAGCGCTCGAGCGACACCTACGCGCGCGGACGCAGTCTGCATTGCCTACGCCATGGATTATGCTAGAGCTACTGCACATAGCCGCAACAGTCACATTTACTCTCTCGATTGTGTTATAACGCCAAACGTCATCACAGATGTAAGCAAAGCACCCAAACAGCGAACAGAATCTAGGGAAATTATTGCACGGTGATGGCCACAACGACGCGCCTTCGAAAGTGTACTAGAGCATTCCCTGTTGCTGACGACACGTGTCCTAAATATTTTAAAGGACCAACGCATTGTGCTGGCAGCATCGCGGCATATCAGCACTTCAAACTGTACTGTCTTTAAGCACAAAAAATTGGTGTGTACAGTGCGCCTCTGCATATAAATATGTTCTTTTTCTTTCTTTTTTTAACGCTTGCACCTGCAGAAGAAAGTTGCACACACGAGTATTGACAGAATTGTTATTACGATGTACCCTAGACCGCATCTTCAAACGATATCAAGCACTTTCAGCAGTGCAGAGACAATGTGTGATCAGCAACTAATCGCCCTTCATAAGTGATCACATCATTCATTGTATAAGTGATGCAGGCACTTACACAACAACGGGCATAGCAGCGTGCACTCGTTAAATGGCACCATAGAGTTTAATACAATAATACCTAGCGAGGAATCTGGCGCTCCAATCGTGTACCCTCATGGGAATGATGGACAGTACAGGCGTCAGATTAAATCATGTTAGCCAGCAAACTGTCTACAGATCTTTTTTTACAGTTTCAGTTTCGTTCATTGCGTAGAGCGGGTACTGGGGCGGGTGCAATGGACTGCAGCTGGTATTTTGTTGTTAAAAGAAGCTGAAAACTGCTAAGCCTCTCAGTTTACACAACTCTGGAGCTGTATATGTTGTGTTTGACAGCTTAGGGGAAGCGTCGTCCCCTCACCACTGTGCATAGATGTAGTGTCCCATGCCAGTGCAAGATATTACATCAAGTTCACGTTTGTTGTGGGTGCGTCTTGCAAATACTCGTTGAAATCAACTGCGAAACGACGGCGATGCAAAGTAGACGCACCACACTCTTCTGACTTGACCTCACAACAAAACAAGAGGTGCGCTGGGGGCAGACCAAGGAGGATTAAAGAAAAATTGCTGGAGTGGAACCTCCCGAAATGCCTTGCCAGCAGAAATGAAGCCATCTTTTGCCACTGCCAAGATGGCGGAAACATGCTCTTTTCTGATGGTGCCCACTTAGAGATGAAGTGGCTTTGACATGTTATGTAAATGCTACGTAGGTTCTATGTTAAAAGGTTGTTGTTTCCGACGAAATAACACACAGAAACGGGTATAGATGACTGAATATTCAAGGAACTTTGCTTCCAAATAATGTATCAGTAAGAAAAACTAGTAACTGTAAGACGCACTTGGCGCACTATTTGACCAGGAAAAGTTCCAACATTAAACTTGTTGGGCGTGCGAGAGAAACGCTTCGTTCTTATTCGCTAAACGGTGATAATTTATCATGCCTCTAGTAAGATGGCAGCCGCAGCCGCCATCTTTCCAGTGGAACGGCTTCACTCTTGGGCAGTCATTTCCACTCCAGCAGTTTTTTTTTTAGTCCTTCTTGGGGCAGACCACTTGAACAGACGCACCTGGCATCGCAGAAGACAAAACGTTAAGTGTTTTTCAGTTAGCACGGGGCTGTTATTTTCATAAATGGATATTGCCTATTTTTGAGGGCAAAAGAAGAACGTTTGTTTTGAAATTATTAAAGAATTATTCATTACATCTTGATGCCAAATCTGAAACACCATGGCAGAGCAATGCATACCCTCGTGGTTAAATTTGTCCAGGTTTCGCTTCTACCACCATGTCACAAAAATCGTTTGCAATAAAGTTTGCGTACAAAAATGAAGCAAGCTTCAATTTATTACATTTCCATATTACTTTATTTTACACTAGAAAAGCAAGCGTCGCGAGTCTCAAGAACGTGATCGATTTTGAAGCAGATCTGAAGCCTGTACTTCCCATCAATCCCATGTGGGTTTAAGCGCCGCTGAAGGAGCCCGCGTAGACACTAGCGCTAGATTCCACACTGGGTACTATTGTATGATACTCGATGAGTGACACCTTCAATAGGGCATCTACAACAGCCCCACGAACGCACGCTGTTGAAACGGCGGGCAGCCTACTTTCACAGAGCTGCTGCAGACACCCAGCTAGCGCTGTGTAATTACTAACTACGAAAGCAGTGCACTCATTGTTAACAGGCCCACGTTGTCCATGTCTGCCACTCTAAGAATATTTTTTAATCCGAGCGTCACTTCGAAGTTTGAACACGGAGCCATGCGTGACGACCATCGAAGCTGCACCGTTCGCTGAAACTCACAGCGACCAAGACTACAGATCAACGCAACGCAATGGAAAGATGGGTTAGACAAAGAGAGAGAAGGAGGAGACACTGGCGGCAGCACCGCAGCTGTCGACGCAACTCTTCCCCTGTCTACCCGGCCGTTGCCGGAGCGACCCTGGCTGGGGTGAGCGAGAAATCCGCCAAGAAGGCGCCGAAAGGCAAACGCTAAGGCGCATACGGTGGCGGCTTCGACACGGAAGGCAATCGCATTGCGATTCAAGAATAACTTCTTGTAAATGGCAACACTCTTTCTCACCAAACGTGCAACGGTGCAGGTTGATTGGCAGCCTCGCGTTCTTTGAGTATTTTTACGGATTGCGACTGCATTCGGCGAACCATTGTCAAGCAAAACTTACGGAAAACAAAGCGCACCCTGGAACGGCCGGAAGCAATAATTATTTCGTCCTTGGCGGGATTAGCGAGAGAGTATCGCTACACCTTTTTTCAGGGGAATCTCTTTTCGCATAGTTCGTGTCTGGCAATTCCGTATATAGTGCAGCAAACACTGAATGCGTAGTCGAAGCTGGAAAAAGAATACATAGTCGCGGAAGTTTATAAGTTTTGTCACGCTCAACGAAACCTGCCGTGGTTGTTACCAATTTACTTGCTGACCACATGATCAGCACATAATTTCATATGGTTGCCCAATGAGCTACCTGAGCACCTGTAGCAAAAGCAAGGGACGTTCTTCTTAAGTGTTGGTAATATAAGCCATGGTTGTGCATAAGCGCGCAGTTACAGCTTTCCGTGTGAATTGGTCATAACCCACGTCTTCGAGCGTAGCAGTGCCTCAGCGTACATAATCAACTACCACAGCAAGTTCGTAAGCAATGATGAGGTACGAGAATGTGCAGCTGTCTTCCATGTAATGAATAGCCAGTGCACAATGTGTGTACTACCTTCATTCCTTGGGCCGCCCCTTTATAGACTTCCAGTCTGGACAGCTGTCGGACTTCAAACACTATCAAGCAGTGAGCCCCCCCCCCCACGCACACACACACAAAAATTGAAGGTGCACGGGCTGATACACAAGCCCACACAAGCACACGCATGCACACACACATACGGCCGCACACACACAATACCGTAAACGCACACATGCATGGGCATACACATGTGCACAGGCACGCTTAACACAAGCACGGACTTACACAAACACGCGCGTGCACACGTGCACAGGTGTACCCACAATCACGCTTACACCCGAACACATGCGCAGGCTCATGCAAACAAACACAAACATACTAGGGCGAACATTATGTGTGTGTTTTTAATCCATACCAAACATCTAGCTTATAACAAACGCTAAGGAAAGCTTTCGTAACAGAGATTGCACTTAATTGCCATTACAGATGAAACGCGACTTGCTTCTGCGGGCATTCTGCTGTCTTCGGAGAGCACTTTCACACATGCATAGTCAATGAGGCCGTCATTTTATGCAAGGTCCTTATATTCGCGCAGTACCTACGCTGCTCGGCCACCATTCGGAAGGTCGCGGGTACTATGCCGGCTGTGGTAGTCGCATTAGGAAGGAGGTGAAATGGTAGAAGCCTGTACACTGCAATGTCCGCGCCCCTAAAACACACCAAACGGTCAAAATGTCTGGAACTCTCCACTACGGCAACCGTCATAATCATATCGTGCTTTTTTCAGTTTACGTTTCAGTTTATTTCGGACATAGTTACATGACATGAAATATGTCCACGAGGCAAGGCAAAAGAAGACTCGTATGTCTCCTGACGAGACTTTCACCCCAGACTTACACGTCGGACAGCCAGGAGCAAAATCAGAGAAAAAAGGTACAATGCTCATTGCACAACTTAGGGACGTAAAACGTCTTTGAGACGTAAAACCGCAGATATTACAATTCTGTGTTATTCTTTTGCTGCATATCGTCACCTACACCCTTCTCAGGCACAAAAGTACCCTTAGAGCCAGTTTTAGAGTGGCATTGAGGCAAGCACCCAAATAAAAGGGTGCTTCCTTTTTAAATCGATCATTTTAGGGTGTTAAACGGTGTTGCAACAGGTGATTTACCGTAAAAGCTCCCTTTTTACACTCTTCTCGGTGTAATTTTTTTTTTACTGTGTGAATTTTTTAAATGCAAAGGAGCTCTACGACGAGCCTGCGTAACGCTGTGCCTCATTGCGAACGCGCTGCGTGCCAACGTTTCTAAAATAAACTCAGTTTGAAAGCTCCGGCGAAAAGGTGGGCCACGTGGCAGCCACGAGAACTAGTAGCGCTGCAGTACGATTTTGCTCCAGTGGCCTGGAGCACGTGTGTTGTTATCAGCGGCGACAACGTGCAAGCGGCTACCGCAAATGTGGTGCTGCATCCTTGCGTCACTTCTCGGACTGTTTTTGGCGCTGGCTAGTTCCTTGTTCTTGCTCACCGTCAACGTGACGTCACTCGCTTTGCCCGAGCAAGCGCGCTTACCGGAGGCGGCGAATCCGTTGCGACCATTGTCTACCGTTAAAAAATAAAGTGTTCGTGGCGAGTCTTGCATGTTTATTAGCTTTAATCTGCCTCTTGAGTAAAAAAAAAAGGTGCTGGTTTAGGTAATGGACTGCGCTTGAAAGCGTTTGGCGATTCACCTTTGAGCCATTTTTTCTATGAAAAATTCAAAGATTGTGCGCTATCGAACATGTGGTTGATCTGTGTGAGCGAACCTTGATGTACGAACATAGTGATGAAATAATTAAAGTAAACTTTATTGAGTCTTTGTTTATATTTAAATACACACACGCACAGACTGACGATCTAGAACATGCAGAGAAACTGTTCCTACTCATTTGAAAAGTTTTTGTAGTTTTATGTGTGATCTTTCGAACTTATTCACAAATAAGCAGTTATTTAGGAAAGCGTGTGCTGCGGCCGAAAGTATGTTATTCAGCACAATATCAGGGTGGTGACAATGGCAAGAGAAAATGAAATCTTTCGTTTCCCGAAAATCGCTTGTGACCGCCACAAGCAGCGGTGTTTCCGCTTTTTCTCTGGCCCATCTCGCAATGTTGCGCCGTAAGTCATACACCTTAGAGAATAAGAAAAATGTAAGTGCTGGGTCTATATTAAACAGTGTAACCCTGAGGGCGCTTCTAATGAACTGCCGGTTCTTGGACTGGTATATTTTTGGCAGTGTTTCTTAAGTATTATAGCTTGTAGTAGAGCTCACACACCAGAGAACCAATTAAGAAAGCTCTTTACTGTCAGTGTCTATACGCATTTCAATTTCAAGAAAACATATTAGGCTAAGCTGCTGTTGAGGCTGGCGCAAAATATTAATACTGCAATAAAGTGGTAGCAACACCGACAGATCGAAACTATGCACAAAATTGATGCACTAAGGTATGCAACAACACTCCTTCCATTTTTCTCAACCAAGTAAATAGAGGTAACAACACAAGTCTACGTGAGTTTATTGTTTTAATGCCAGTGCTTATACCAAAAAGACAGAAACGCATATGACTCCTTTATTTTAGAGCAAGAACCAACCATCGTGAAGATGGAGCCATTGAAACGTATTAGAGATATGTAGTACGAACACACGTACCTTCGGGTCACGAAGAAATCGGATGTCGACGTCGCCTTGGTGAAGTAGACGCTCCAATTTTCACTTAGGTTGTCCTTAAAAAACGAGGGCACTTGCAAGTTCGGTGTTTTGCCGCGCCAATTGGCCACGCAGCACCGCCCAACCATTCAGATTTGCAGCTGTGCAGACTAAGAATATATAGTGCACAAAGCGCATCACACACCACGCTGCAGTTCACGGGCACAGAAAATTAACGGTGTTCTCGAGTGACCAACAAGCACATTAGCACGCTATGAAAACGTTTGTCGGGCTTGGCAATCCATGTTTGTCGAGTGACGACAGCTAGCGTTTACAGGCACGTCTGTGCAGTGAAACACATTGGTCTAAACGGAGTGGCTTTAGAGGCTGCAGCACACACAGTAAGCAAGCCTGAAATTTTCTAGGTGGCATTGACTGTACCGTCGCGAAGGCTTGCTGCTGTTCGGGTTTCATTTTATGCAGAAAGTACACGAGGGTTTCTTTGTTTTTTTTCTTTGTGTGTGCCAGAATTCACGTGTAGATTTATGTAGACGCACCACTCGTCGATGGTATAGCAACCCTCGTATGACACGGAGGTTTTCATAGAATGATAAGTGGTTGGATACCTAAGTATACAATCACTTGTCATTGGTATGAAACGCCAAGAGCAGTCGCATATTAAGTGGCGATTTAAACTGCCGCTTTGCGGCATGCTTTCTTGGGGCCCGCTACCCGGAGGCTCGCTAAGTATCCAACCACTTCACATTGGTACGACATACAAGGTGGAGCCGCATATCAAGCTGTGATATATAACGCCGCTTTGTTGCGTACTTTCTTAGGGCTCGATTTCTTCGGGCTCACTATCAGTCACTCCTTTTTTACCTCCTCCGGAACGGTCCCTACGTCGCGGTAAATCTTGCGGGCATACATCGTGGAACATAATCCCGCACTTTAAAGTAACCAAAGTTTAATTATATCACCAGCTTAGTTATTCTTTCTCTGATAAATTTTGCGCAGTTCAATTCAACCTTCAGCTTGCAGCAGTGTTTGAAGTACGTACTAAAACAGCACGTTGCTGTCGCGTTGAACTCCTAGGCGTGGAGCTTTAGGGTCCCGTAATTTTTTTCTCTCCTGTTGTCGCAGAACCGCAACGCTTTATTCCTCAAATGAGTCTTTTTTTCGTGAGACTCAGCTCTCGAAGACGCTTTGCTTTCTCAAAACCTATGATAACAGAAGGTACTTACCCTAAATATTTCGCATACTGTGTGCAGCTAATTTCTTAAGTAAGACAATATTGGAGGAGTAATGGAAGTTCACCAAGACGCGCAAGCACAAAATGTAGTTTCTGCGTCACACTGGCTGATTAATATGAACGTGTCGTCGCAAGCTCCGTTTTCTTTTTGTCTGCCGTAGTTGACTTACGTAGATTACTACAAAGCAGAGCAAATGAATAGAGATGCAAAAACACGAACGATGCAAAAGCTTAGTTTGAACAAGTGCGAACAAAAATAGAGACGTTCCCAAAAGAGCAAGCGAGAAAAAACGCCCATTTACAAAGGTAGTTGGCAGCCAGCGCAATGGCCCGTCTGTATTCATCAGGGCAATGTTTTGCGTCATTATTTTATTTTTATCATTTGTAGAAATAAAGCAGTATTTTGAGCTGAGAGCAGAAAGTGATGTCGTTTTTTCCATCTTCGGCACACGTCAGGTGCACCAGATGGCATTTAGAAGCTGTACACTTTAGTTTGACCATTGTTCAGAGAAAAAATGATGTGAGCCATGGCTACACCGCAACGTGCTCCGGGATATACTTAAACATAACCTATCTTTCCTTTCTTGTATCTTCTTTTTTCTTCTGGAGGTTCACAATGCAGGTGCATGATGTGGTCGTCTACAGTAGCCGTTAACGCCAGCTCCATTCAGGATGTTTTGCCGATTGTATAGAAGCAACACAGAAAGAACAAGTCGCTGATCACCAAACACGTAGTTTATTATGAAACCCTCGCGTCGCCTAACGTGACTTGACCAGGCACTGTGTTTCGTCATCCTCATGAAGATCCAGCGCTTGCCGAAGCTTTGATTGCACATAAGGCAAATACCGTAAAGTCACCGCTTAAAAACTGTGCTGCGTTATACTGCTCAGCTATCAGTATTATTGGTATCACATAATATACTGTGTTGGGAAAGGCAGCGTAGCGAAAAGCGAGAGAAATTATAGGCCTAATGTAGCCGAAGTCCGGAAGATTACATGTGTATGCCAAAGTTCAGTCATTTTGATTTGATACTTGATTTGCGAATGTGATTTGAAATTTTACAACTATAATCCTTTTCTTCACTACCCGTGGCAGCGAGATGCATCTCATGGCCAATATTTTACATGGACAACAGCGTGCTTGCAGCATGCGCAAGGTAAGGACATAGGCTCTGCGAAGTGAAGCTTGCGATTAGTTGTGAACGTTGTGATTGCGAATAATTGTGATTTTTATGATAAACTGTGAATAATGTTGGAAATCATGTTCACCCGGAACACAAATAGTGCACTAATATACAAGGATAACACCTTCGTCGTTCAGTGTTGTACCTGGTGTTCTTTTCAAACAAAATGTGCAATTACAATTCATTTGTTGATGACGGAGTTTCTGATAATATATTTGTCTTTGTTAGTATTCCACTGAGTGCTTTACGAGCTAGCACCTGTAAGACTGTGCAAGTAAAGGAATACGCGCATGCAGAATACATTTGTATTATTGACATGTAGGGGTACTCATTTGGTCATTGTTAGCACGTATCCGAGTGCGAAACAGTTGAAGATTTGTGCATTATTTTAAGGTTACCTTTAAATATTGCATTGACAAATTTATTCCTATCGGAGTAAAAAAGAATAAAAACGCAATCCATGGATAGCAAAACAAACTATACATAAGAAGCGAAAGTTAAAATGAAATGACAGCATATCCACTGGGTGAATGATGGAGAGTAGAGCGAAGCTGGCTCGGCACACTGCTGCTGCGCCGCTTCAGCCTCCCGTTCCTGTACGCCGGGATCTTGTCAGCGCCGCCACGCAGCTTCACGGCACGCTTCTGCCTCGCGCGCTCGCACATCTAGGTTCCGTCTTCGAGCATGAGCCACCACCGCTATGCGCGCATGCCACTCTGCAGCACAATCTATTTACCGACCTTCAGAAAACACCCGCGCGCCAAAACGGCTTTTATTTTTACTACACCGCGCCGGGCCCTAGCAAACGGCGCCGCCGACGTACACACCGTCGCCTATGTCTTCATGTTACTTCATTCCTATATATTTGCACGCATGCACATAGGGGTTCTGTCATCGAGCGCGAGCCGCCACCACCTTGCGCGTATCATGCTTTTTTATTGGAAAACCATAAATCATCCGCTGGCCGCGTTTGTCCGTCGTCTGTCTGCTTGTCTGTCTGTTTGACGCACGGACGAACGGACGCATGGACAAACGCAGGAAGAGACGCACGGACGAACGAATGGACGGACGCATGGATGGGCACACAAGAAGACGGACGGATGAATGGACGAATGCGCGAATGAACGGGCGCATGGATGCACAGATGGGCACATGGACGAACGGAGGGACGGACGCACGGACGGACACATGGGCAGGAAATAAGCAGGGATGAACTCAAGGAGGGATGCACGAATTGACGGATGCACGGATGGGCACACGGATGAACAGACGGACGCACGGACGCATGGATGGACCCATGGATGAACGCAGGGACAGACGGACGCATGGACGAACTCAGGGATGGACGTAGGGACGCACACACAAATGGGCGCACGGATGGGCGCACGAGAGGACGGATGAATGGAAGCAAATACGGGCGCATGGAAGAACGCACAAATGGACGGACGCATGGATGAACGAATGAACGGAAGCAAGAACGAACGGACGACCAGAAGGACGGACGGAATGACGGACACTTCACCCTACGCATCATCATTCACTCCATGCATATACGGTGGTCTTTATTATTTATCATACTACAAGTAACGTCCTCTAGTATAGTACAAATTGCATTTTTCAGTGTATATGCATTTCATTTTATTAGAGTTACTGCATATGCTATCTTAGAATATAGAGTAACTCTACGTTATATGTACAAGCACCTCCATCTACAGCCGCTTCAAGAGCTAACGAGAGGTGGCTACACACGATTACGACGGGACATTCAGCCCACGCTTTAAGGAGCTTCCCTGTGCAACGTCCTTCAGCTGTGGAGTTGGAGAAACTATAGCTTCGAGAAAATAGCGTGTGTACGAAAAGAACGGAAGAAAGAGTGGTTAGAACCTAAGGGCTCTTTTTTGACAACATTCGACTTGTTTCATCATTCACCTGGCAAGTTCTGGCTTCATTTGACTAGGAGGGTTGATAAAATTGACCTGCCGAAACATGCATATGAAATCGTGACACAGAATGTTGATATTGCAGATTGTCCTACAATTCTTTTTCAGTCGGCTTTTACAAGACGCCGATGTGACTCTAAAACAGAAGATGTAATATGCCGGTTTTCTGAGCTGACTGCTTATATTACTATCAGTCGAGAAGGAGTACTGAAGAGTCGAATGCTTCTTGATTCTAAAAAAGCATACGGACCTGATGAAATTCCCACCCCTTATTTGAAGCGTTATGTGGAGTGGATATCTTATTACTTGGAAGTTATTTTACAAAAGTCTCTTTTGCTAGTTCCGTGCCATGGAACCGCGGATCACATTCGACAATCATTCTGAAATCATGAATGGTAACCTGCCACTAACCCTCAAGAAGAAGCCATATAACAGCTGCGTATCGCCAGCACTTACCTATGAAGCAGAAACCTGGAGGCTTACAAAGAAGGTTCAGCTTAAATTGAGAATGACGCAGCAAGCGAATAAGAGGAAAATAGTAGGTCTAACCATAAGAAACAGGAAAAGAGCAGAGTGGGCCAGGGAACAAATTGGGGTTAACGATATCACAGTTAAAGTTAAGAAAAGAAAATGAACTTGAGCCGGGCACATAGCACGTAGGCAGGATAAGCGGTGGTCATTAGGGGAACTGACTGCATTCACAGAGAAGGCAGACGTACGAAGGGGAAACTGAAATTTAGGTACACCGATGAGATTAAAAAGTTTGCGTGCATAACGTGGCAACGGAAAGCACAAGACCAGGTTGATTGGCGGATCATGGGACAGGCATTTGTCCTGCAGTGAGCGTAGTCAGGCTGATGATGTGTGTGTGTGTGTTGAGAAAGGCTGTTTTAGCTAGATTCAGTATATTATGTCTGCAATCGGTACAGCAAATATGGCGAGAATGCCGGTAATTTTCGGTCCCCAGATTTTATACCGGCAGCAGTTGATATATAGAATTGCAGCACGTTTTCCCATCGACTGGCTGTTTTGCTAGTGTCCTTGATTTGCTGTGTCACCGGGGTGCCACTAATCAGCGTGGCACTTGTGGTAATGGGCAAATATTTATTCATGCAAATGCACTTGTGTCTTGTCCTTATTCAAGAAGTTTTGCTGGAGACCATCGCTACTCGAGCGCGCGCCATCAGGGAGCGCTGAGTGGCTTGGGTTGAGCAGCCGAGCAGGAGCTCATCCCAAGACTTTATTAAGAGCAGGGTGTCGTGTGTTCCGTTCCTAATAATAAGTACTGCCCCTGAGAAATGGTTTTCTTGGCCCAGTAAACAAAACCATATGGTGGGAAAAAAACAAAGCATATTTCTTTGTTATTAAGCAAAGCAAATATTAGAAAGAAGTCACAATTGAGATGGTAAAGAAAAAAAAGGTAGATTGCATAAGCAGATTGTCAGATTACGCTAAGCTAAGCGAGTTATTGTCTGGAAAAAAACACAGAATAATTGTTGTCCCAGCTTGCTCGATGTCGAAATGTCAAGATGATGCTGCGACGATGCGTCAGCGATGACGGGGTCAGTAGGTTGGCGAAGACGGGCTTAGGTGCTACGTGGGGACACGATCGTGGTGTTACTCGCCATGTGTCCCCTGGACACCACTGCCACAGTGACGCACTACATTAGGCCTCGTCCTAGCCGGATGACGAGGTTGCCCCCAGGTCCACAGGCTAGGGTCCAAAATCCAACAGCCTT
The DNA here is from genome assembly GCF_013339725.1 of Rhipicephalus microplus. Classification (NCBI taxonomy): domain Eukaryota; kingdom Metazoa; phylum Arthropoda; class Arachnida; order Ixodida; family Ixodidae; genus Rhipicephalus; species Rhipicephalus microplus. The sequence continues at coordinate 42,244 of NW_023611839.1, read as the reverse complement.
GAGAGCCAGACGAACAGCTTTGCCCACACGTTTTCCTCCGGTGTTATGCTGACGCTCAGGCTGATGATCTCGCATCGATGGCGCTCACTCACAGAGGGGGGTGGCCCAAGAACAGGGCGGCAGGATATGTAAATGAAACTTAAATAAAATTAAAGCCAATCTGAAAATTTACTTTAGTGATAAAACTTCCAAAAAACAAGAAATGGTTGCTGAGCAAGTGGTCGCACCATCTCTTGTTCCTGACAGACATAGCTACGAATCGTGAACTAAAGATATGAAAAGGTTAGGGTTCACTAGCATGGTGATCTTTTAGTTGCATTGATGTAGTCAAACACAGTGGAGTATATATCCTTGTGGCAGTAACGAAATTAAATGCCACCAAGTGAGAAAAGTACTGGTAAGTTTATTTGTATTCCTAACTGCTGTATTGGGGCTTTAAAAATATTTTCCCGCGATAAGAGTAACGACGACAGAACAAAGACAAATGTTAAATTTTTTAATTTCGTTCTGAAAAATGCGCAGCGGTGATGCCTTGAGACGAGTTTTGTTAAGGTGATAGTCTATTTGTGGAACTGAACAGCGCAATCTGGTATCATCATTATCATCATCATCATCAGCCTGACTACGTCCACTGCAGGACAAAGACCTCTCCCATGTTCCGCCAGTTAACCCGGTCCTGTGCTTGCTGCTGCCAATTTATACCCGCAAACTTCTTAATTTCATCTGCCCACCTAACCTTCTGTCTCCTCCTAACCCGCCTTCCTTCTCTGGGAATCCAGCTAATTACTCTTAATGACCAGCGGTTATCCTGTCTACGCGCTACATGGCCGGCCCATGTCCATTTCCTCTTCTTTATTTCAACTATGATATCCTTAACCCCCGTTTGTCCCCTAATCCACTCCGCTCTCTTCTTGTCTCTCAAGGTTACACCTACCATTTTTCTTTCCATTGCTCGCTGCGTCGTCCTCAATTTAAGCTGAACCCTCTTTGTTAGTCTCCAGATTTCTGCTCCGTAGCTAAGTACCGGCACGATACAGCTGTTATATACCTTCCTCTTAAGGGATAATGGCAATCTACCTGTCATAATTTGAGAGTGCTTGCCGAATGTGCTCCACCCTATTCTTATTCTTCTAGTTACTTCAATCTCGTGGTTAGGCTCTGCGGTTATCACCTGCCCTAAGTAGACATAGTCTTTTACAGCTTCAAGTGCACTATTACCTATCTCGAAGCGCTGTTCCTTTCCGAGGTTGTTGTACATTACTTTCGTTTTCTGGAGATTAATTTTAAGACCCACCTTTCTGCTCTCCCTGTGTAACTCCGTAATCATGAGTTGCAATTCGTCCCCTGAGTTACTCAGCAATGCAATGTCATCGGCGAAGCGCAGGTTACTAAGGTATTCTCCATTAACTCTTATTCCTAACTGTTCCCATTCTAGGCTTCTGAAAACCTCCTGTAAGCACGCGGTAAATAGCATTGGGGAGATTGTGTCCCCCTGCCTTACACCCTCCTTGATTGGTATTCTGTTGCTTTCTTTATGAAGCACCATGGTAGCAGTTGATCCACTGTAGATTTCTTCCAGAATGTTTATATATATTTCATCTACGCCCTGATTCCGCAGTGTCTGCATGACGGCTGATATTTCTACTGAATCAAATGCCTTCTCGTAATCTATGAAGGCTATGTATAGTGGTTGGTTATACTCTGAGCATTTCTCTATTACCTGATTGATAGTATGAATGTGGTCAATTGTTGAGTAGCCTGTTCGAAATCCTGCTTGTTCCTTTGGTTGATTGAATTCTAATGTTTTCTTTACTCTGTTAGCAATTACCTTTGTAAATACCTTGTACACTACAGAGAGCAAGCTCATCGGCCTTTAATTCTTCAAGGCTCTGTCATCTCCTTTCTTATGTATTAAGATGATGTTAGCGTTCTTCCAAGACTCTGGTACCCTTGCCGTCAGGAGCCACCTCGTAAACAGGGTGGCTAGTTTTCTAACACAATCTGTCCTCCATCTTTCAGCAGATTTGATGTTACCTGATCCTCACCAGCAGCTTTGCCTCTTTGCATGCTCTCCAAAGCTTTTCTGGCTTCTTCTATCATTACTGGTGGGATGTCGTCTGGTTTACTGCTAGTTCTTATAGTATTAAGGTCGTGGTTGTCTCGGCTACTGTACAGATCTCTGTAAAACTCCTGCGCTATTTTAACTATCCTATCCATATTGGAAGTTATTTTGCCTTCTTTGTCCCTTAGTGCATACATCCTTTTTTTGCCTATCCCAAGTTTCCTCTTCACTGCTTTGAAGCTTCCTCTGTTTTTCAGAGCCTGTTCAATTCTCTCCATGTTATACCTTCTTACATCGCATACTTTACGTCTATTATTCAACTTCGAAAGCTCTGCCAGTTCTATTTCGTCTGTTGTACTTGACACTTTCATGGTTTGACGCTTCTTAATTTGGTTCTTCGTTTCCTGGGAAAGCTTGCCAGTGTCCTGTCTAACTACCCTGCCTCCAACTTCCACTGCACACTCCGCAATGATACTCATCAGATTATCATTCATTGTATTTACGCTAAGGTTGGTTTCCTCACTAAGAGCCGAGTACCTGTTCTGCAGCGACACTCTGAATTCCTGTACTTTCCCTCTCAGTGCTAGCTCATTGATTGGCTTCTTGCGTATCAGTTTCTGTCGTTCCTTCTTCAAGTCTAGGCGAATTAGAGACCGTACCATTCTATGGTCACTGCATCGTACCTTGCCAACCACTTCCACATCCTGCACGATTCCTGGGTGTGCGGTCTTTATAAAGTCTATTTCGTTCTTATTTTCGCCATTACGGCTCCTCCATGTCCACTTGCGGTTTTCTCGTTTTCGGTAGAAGGTATTCGAAATCCGCAAATTATTGTGTTCTGCGAATTCTACTAGTAGCTCTCCTCTGGCGTTTCTAGTGCCGATGCCATAATCTCCTACTGCCTGGTCTTCAGCCTGCTTCTTCCCTACCATTGCATTAAAGTCGCCCATCACTATAGTATACTTTGTTTTTACCTTACTCATTGCCGATTCCACGTCTTCATAGAAGCTTTCAACTGAAGCGTCATCATGGCTGGATGTAGGCGCGTAAGCCTGTACTACCTTCATCTTGTATCTTTTATTCAGTTTAATTACAATACCTACCACCCTTTCATTAGTGCTATGATATTCCTCCATGTTGCCAGCTATGTTTCTGTGAATTAGGAACGCCACTCCCAGTTCTCTTCTGTCTGCCAAGCCCGATAGCAAAGGACGTGCCCATTCTGTAGCACCGTATAGGCCTCATCTGTCCTCCTAACCTCACTGAGCCCTATTATATTCCATTTAACACCCTCTAGCTCTTCGAATAGTACAACTAGACTTCCCTCACTAGATAAGGTTCTAGCATTAAACGTTGCCAAGTTCAGGTTCCAATGGCAGCCTGTAGTCCAGAGATTCTTAGCACCCTCTGCTGCGTTGCAGATCTGACCGCCGCCGTAGTCAGTTGCTTCGCAGCTGCTGAGGACTGAGGGCCGTGAGTTATTTGGCGTATCCATGTGGGAGGTAGTGGCCAGATACTGCACCTGGGTGGCCAATCCTTCTCTGGTGAGGGAGTGCATTCCCGGCGGTGGTTACCGATGAGGCCGCACTTCAGGCCTCTTATTGTAGTTCCATCAACACGCGATTTTTTTTCGGTTGGGAACTGCGCGGCACCGGGCACGTGGTCCGACTGTTGTTGTTTTCACAGATTCACACTGTTTTCCGATCCCAAAATTTAAAATTTGAAATTTCCGTTTGTAATAGCAGTATTTGTAGCGGTTGAACTTCCTGTATCTTCACGAACATATAGACACCACTCTGACCCTCCTAGAGCCAAAATTGCTAAAGTTATAGGTAGATATGTGCAGAGCTCACTTACCCGTGCTGCTGACGCGGCCACTCCCGCTCCCGCAGTTGGAATAATCTGTGCTTATTGGCTAAGAGGTGGAGGAGCAGTTCCGGTGGGCTTAATTCGCTGTGGAAGCTGTTTCACCAAACCCAGCTCAAGCAGTGACAGCAGTCCGGCAACACTGAGTGTGTCTTCTGAATAAGTCTCTTTTAACGCTCTTAGTTGAATTGGGCGCTCACGGTTTTTCCTACGGCTATCTCCGGATTTTAACGACTCAATCGAGACCTGATTTGTCGTCCTGGGGTGTGTGAAAGCCGAGATATGACTCGTTGTCCTCAAAGTGGCTTGGTCCCACACAAGATGGCGGTTCCATATGGTCATAAGGTGGGAAAAATTGCTTGTGGGTTTGTTTTCGCCGGTCAGAAACTGGTAAGATTGAGCTCAGAGCCCGAAATTGTCCTTCTGCGTGATATAATAATGTTACCAATATTTGTTGTGATCTTTTGCCTTTTCATTCAATCTTTGAGCACTAAGGGGCAGGTGCTGAAGTCCCCTGTCAACATGGCAGCTCCAATAGGGTGGATACACGTGTTAATCACAGTTGATTTTCGGTGAAGAAAAACCGTTTTTTCCCGCAGATTCAAGATAAGATGGTAGCGGCGAGGCTCCGGAACGTCCCAAGAAGAATCGAGGGTGGTTTTCCAGGTGCGTAGTAGCTTTTCTTGCGGAATTCCTGATTTGATAGAAGTGGAGCCAGTGGCTGCTGTTGTTAGGCCTATCCGAAGTATGAGTCGTTAATTTCTCAAGTTGTAACTGATTTGGGTGGCTAAACCGTGCTCCTCAAAGTGCTCCGAAGCCTCATAAAACCATGCGAGGAATTTTAGATTATTACTCACAGCAATCTGGTATAAGTGACTTCTAACTGGCGAGATACACAGCACTGTTTATTCCAGCAATACGTTACATGCTGGAAATCTTTAAATTGCCTATTCCTCATTGCAAACAAGCATTTCTGTACCTTAGCGCTGTCGCGTAAGCCGAATCTGGCAAAACTGGGATGGTGGGCCTACTCAGGGATACTGCTGCTAAATAGTCCGCCATTTCGTTCATCTATAATTCACGGTGGGCTGGTGGCCATAGCAAATGCAGTTTTTTTGCGTTTTTTGGTACTAACTGATGAAACACTCATGAGCTCTGCATTTGCTGCAGCAGAAAGTGCAATACATACTGATAATGAATCTGTAATGATCACTGCTGATGATTTGCTTGAGGACAATTTGCGTAGGGCAAAGACAATAGCCAATAATTTTGCAATTATTACAGGGGTATAATCTGGGAGTCGAATTGAAAAAGACTAGTCAAAAGAAGAAGACAAGATGCCAATCCTAGCCTTTTCTTTCGACACAGATGCATCAGTCACAATGATATTTCTTATCGCCAGGTGACCTAGATATTCTGCAAGCTGGTCATTGAGTGGCTTTTTCGTGTTATGAAGATATATATATCATCAAATTGTATGCCGAGCATTGACTTTAGGTTGTCTATTCGGCGAATATTGTAAGGTAATCTTTTGGCTGCAAGACACTTTTTTACTTGCCGAGCATCTGCCCCACAACACAGGTCAGACTGATGATGATGAATATGTACATATTATAGGATGACGCGTATGAATAATGCACACACCTATTTTCTCCCCACGTGTGAACGGCCATCCCGGACGCGTCTTAGACGGAAACGGAACGTCGAACTAAAGGTTTCAGATGCGATACGTGAACAACCTCCGAACCACGACAGCGATGATCCGAAGAAAGGTCTGTGGAAGTGACACGATAGTTCACTAGTGACGTTTGTTCATTGATTGTATAGAGTCCAATGAAGCGTGACTGAAACTTGACGCACAATCCTGGAGTACGAATGGGCGTCCAAAGCGACACTTCATCCCCTTGACTGAAGGAGACGTCGCGATGAGAGCTGTCGTGGCGTTGCTTGCGATCTTGCTCATTGGCTTCTGTATAAGGGCGAGCCTGTTACCGACATTCCTCGAGCCTTGTGATGCAAGATACGGTTGCCGAGGTGACAGTTGGAACATTTAGGAAAGAGACGTCGATGGCGAATGTCAGTGAACGGCCGTACACGAGGTAGAAAGGCATGTCCCCAGTAGTTGTTTGAACAGCGGTGTTCTGGGCAAACGTCACAAAAGGCAAAATTGTATCCCAGTTGTCGTGATTTATTTATTTATTTATTTATTTACAGGTACCTTACAGGCCCTTGGTTAGGGCATTGAGTAAGGGGGGCTAACAAAGACATGTACAACAAGTAAAAGGGCGAAAGGTGCCAAAACGTAAGCTCGAGACATGAGTAACAAATAAAACAAGAAATAAGTAAGTATAAATTGACATCATACATCGTTACCAAAAAACAAGAAAGATGCAGTTCATGGCACGCAGCAGTTAGGAAGTGTACAATACGTGTAAGTTAAATTGGCACAGATTGTGGTATAATACACTGGGAAAATCATGAAAGCGCTTACAAGAAGTGTGAACAGTTCGTCCTAAGCAAACAAAAATAAAGCACAAACAATAAGGGGGGCAATAAGCACATTAGAAAAAAAACTTTTTGCACAGCATTATGAATGTCATATACATACAAGAACGAAGCTATGAACATGAAATTATCAACCAAAATGTAAGACCGATTTGTTGCGGAAGGAAACAGGGTTAGTGTCAGATACCAAGTTATCGGGAAGATCATTCCACAACGTGATGGCACGAGGCAAAGCGGATGCGTTAAAAGAGTTCGTTTTGCCGTACATGCGCGAGAAACTAAGCCGGTTGTGTAGTCTAGTTGATAAATAGGAGGGTCGTTCAATGGAAGTCTGGTCATTTTAGTGCTATTGACGTATTTATGAAAGAGGCATAAAAGAGAAATGTTGCGGCGAGTGGATAATAATTGAAGTGAATAATCCATTTTTAGTTGTGTTACGCTGCAGCAGAAATTATAATTACGAGAAATGAATCGGACTGCCCTATTTTGAACTGCCTCGATCATGTTGGTTAAGTAATTTTGGTGGGGGGACCAGATTGATGAGGCAAATTCAAGTTGAGGTCGAACAAAAGTTCGATGTGATGTACATTAATAGCATGTCTGTTAGTGTCTGATGAAATCTCTTAGTCATCCCAGTAGTTTAGGCGTGGTAGGCTGACGTAGTCTTATGTATTGTGCCACATGTTGTGAGCATGGTTTCGATTATGGTGGACAAGAACGTCTTGCCGCAATCACTCAGGAGGACGCGAGGTGCACCGTGACGCAATACAACGGCGTTGAGAAAGAAGTCTGTGACATCTGAAGCAGAACTTGTGCGTAGTGCAGCCGTCTCTGCGTACCGTGTCAGGTGATCGACAGCAGTCACAATCCAACGACTACCTGCTGGCTGTTATGACCAGCGTCGGGGCTAACAAGAGATTGGCGTTCCTTTTGATGTTCAAACAAGTTGCCGACTGGTCGGTGGCCCACATCCGCCAGGTATTGTTTCCCCCTGGCCGGAGGGTGAGGCGTCTCGCCGCCCTGACGCCGTAAGCCCTTCGGGAGATGACTACAAGTGCAGCATCTTCCTTAAAAGATTATGGTGGCAGCGGCCGCAAATCACACCGTTAATTAAGCGGGCAGTTCGGCAGACCGTTTTAAGCTTGTTTACCGCAGCCCTTTTGATGGATGCTGCCATGAGCTTCAGACCCCTCGTCCAGCGGCACACATCGACGAAGAAGAGCCACGTTTGTGTCACATGTCCGTGCAGAGACCACGCTTCAATATCAAACGTTCACGTGGGCCATGCATGCCTGTGACCTTCACCGGTTAAGTGTGATCCGTGTTTGGACAGTGCCATTTGTACGGATTCCCCGATCTAGGAATCTGCGGAGAACATATCCTATATAATGAGCCCCCCCCCGTCTCATTCGGTGTGCTTTTTCTAGTGGAGAACTCGCCATGTACGAAGAACACCACAATATAACTAAACTTTCTTATTGACCTCTCTCCTTAATGTAAATATATGTTTGTTCTTCGCTTTCCCGTTCGAAGATTGTTCCTCGTTGTAAGAGATGAGTCCAATGGGGTAGCCAGCTACCAACAACGAGACCCACCGGATCTGAGACGCAACAACTGGTTGGCAGCGTTACGATCGAGCTCATCAACCAGAAGGCCATGCTGAGACATGCTGCCTGGAGGACCTAGCGTCGGACGAAAGTGCTTCGTGGCATCACTGACAAGACTGGAAGGACCATGTCCTAATTCACGACTGTATAGGATGAGCGCACTGCTTTTCTTTGCTGAGATATCATCGGGCTTTGCGTAGGATAGTAAACAAAGCATTGATTTGGTAACTGTTGGCGAAAGTATTGGTAGTAAGTCAAAGTTGCTTAGTTAAAAGTTATCAGCACCAAGGACAGCCATGAATTTGAAAGAACTAAAAAAAGCCAGAGTTGTTCGAGTTGGCTCGAGAGCTGGGCCTGCAAATTGCCGAGACGAAAAGAAAGCCGGAGATCATTGATGCTATCGGGCGGACCGGGGCAGTGGACGAGGAGCTCAGCGAATGCTTAGAGGACATTAGGCAAAGAGTAGCAAAGACTCCGTGAGGAAAAAGAGGAAAAAGGAAAAGAACGTATATATCGTATAGAAATGAAACGCCTGGAGGTTGAACTATCCAAAACTCAATCAGGAAATGGAGCTAGCCTAGCGGCACGAGAAAAAGAGCGCGGAATGACAGATTTGATGCCGTCCTATGCGGTAGGAGGGTACATTGGTCTTTTTCTGATACACTTTGAGCACACATGCTAGAGGGACAGTTTTGCTATGGACTCGTGGCCGCAGCGTTCGCTTACGCTGCTGCCGTGTGAAGTAGCTGAAATTATAGCGCGCATGGGGAAATAAGACGCAGACGACTATGACAGAGTCAAAGCGAGTCTGCTCAAAAAGTAGAGACTGTAAGTGGAAGCGTTCAGGCAAAAATTCCGTGAGATTGAGAAATCCAGAAACGAGGCATACTCAGAGTTTCCGTACACCTTAAAGGTAAATCTGGAGGAATGGCTTAGAGAGAAGGGGGCGCTTGGCGACGCGGAAAGGACTCTGCAGTGCTTTGCATTAGAGCAGTTCCTTCAGTGTCAACCTGAAAACACTAGGTTGAGGGTTCAGGATAGGCAAAGAGTAGGTACTATCACGAGAGCGGCAGATCTCACAGAGGAGTACGTAAATCGCCGTGCTCTCAAAGGCAAGGATGTCCCTAGGAGGGAGACAAATAAATATTTTGCCGACAAGCCCCCGCGATGTGCAAAGTCGAGTCGGTATATGCCGAAGGAGGGGTTAGACTCCAAAGGAATTGGTGACGACAACAATAAGCGAAAGGAGGAAGCACCCAAAGAAAGGGCGGAGGGGCAACAGAAAAAGGCGGTCTAGGCCAAGAAGCCGATAGTTTGCTACAACTGCCAGCAGACGGGGCATATTGCTTTAGGCTGTAAGAAGCCAAAAGTTCTGTTAATATCGCTATGTAGTAACGACGAAAACATGAAATTGCTAGAACCATACGTTCGAGTCCTAGTCGTGAATGGCCAACCGCGCCACGTGTTCCGCGATTCGGCAGCCACTATGGATGTAGTGCACCCGTCTTATGTCGAGGAAAGTCAGTTTACAGAAGAATGTGCGTGGATAAGACAAGCAGTAAAGACTAACAGTGCATCTCTACCAGTAGCAAGAGTCTATATAGAAGGCCCTTTCGGAGTTCGACACTGAAGTTGCTGTTTCGGCACATCTCCCAGTGCAGTCCCCAGTCCCCGTATTTGTTTTCTAGTAAGTCAGAGTATTTGCTGCGACAAAAAGGAATTGGGTTGAGTGAGGGTATCATACAGGCCCTAACTCGCTCCAATGCAAGGGAGCTCACAGCTCATACAGTTTGTAGAGATTGGGTGTCAGAGGAAACAGCTTCAGCGGAGCCTTTTTTACCTGGCACCAAAGTGGACAGTCCTATAAGAGAATCTGAAAACACTCCATTTAAAGAAAGATGTAGAAAACCGGATGAACCTGAGGCATTTAGAGCAGTAGAATATACTATAAAGCTGTTAAATTTAAGTCCTACAGAACTGATGGCGGAACGGGAAAATGACTCCACTCTCAGTAAGTGACGCTAGACGCGAAGGTAAGGGTAGCTAAGAAGAAGCTTCAAGTGCCCAAGAAGAGAAGCGCCCTGTACAGGAAGTGCACGAGTCGAAAAGGAGTTCGGTTTAATCAACTAGTCGTACCATATCCTTTCCGCAAAGAGTTGCTACACCTGGTCCACGGAGGTTTCTGGTTAGGGCACCTCGGGGTCAAAAAAAGAATGTTTGCTACAGGAGTTTTACTGGCCCGGATGCTTTCAGGAGGTGGATGCATTCGTAAGAACCTGCGACACGTGCCAACGCGTTTGCATGCCAGGGGATAAGGCTAAAGCACCTATTAAGCTGGTGCCCATTATCACAAAACCGTTTCACAGGCTAGTTATAGATACAGTGGGTCCACTTCCTGTAACGCAGTATGGGTACCGGCAAATACTCACAGACCTCTGCCCAGCCACGAAATTCCCGGAAGCAGTACTATTGAAGGAGCTCAGCTCGGAGGAGATAGTTAAAGCGCTTTTATCTATCTTTGCACGTGTAGGCTTCCCCGCAGAAGTTCAGTCTGACCAGGTATCTGTTTTTACAAGTTCACTGACCTCGATATTTCTAGAAAAATGTGGCGTTAAAATGATCCATGGTTCTGTGTACCATCCTCAGTCAAATGCCGTGAAGAAGGTACATTCAGTCATGAAACGGCTGCTGCGAGCCCTTTGTCATGAGCGCAAAGAGGATTGGGAGGCTTGCTGGCCCGCAGCCATGTTCGCTCTTCGGATAGCTCCCCACGAATCAACAGGGTTTTCACCCGCGGAGCTTGTTTACGGACGTACTCTTCGGTCCCCACTTCGCATTATTCGAGAATCTTGGGAGGGCCGGGTGGACGATCCTTCAGTTGTAGCCCAAGTGCTTTATCTGTTGTACCAACTTCATGCAGCTAAAGAACTAGTGGAGCAGGAAATTCACAGAGCTCAAAGCAACGCTAAGCGCTATTATGACAAGACAGCCCAGACGCGAAGCTTTCGAGTAGGGAAAAAAAGTGATAACACTGAAGCCCTCACTGAAAAATAAACTTCAGGTCCAGTGGGAGGGACCTGCTGAAGTAATTCAGAAATTTTCAGACACTGATTACTTGATTACTGGACCGGGAAGGCGTAAAACGCAACAGGTGTACCACACTAATCTGCTCAAACCATACCAGCAGAGGCAAGCCGTTGTAAACATGTCACTCCGTATACCGGAAGAAATGCCTATTGATTTCCCGGAGTTAACGAGATAGAGCAAAGACATTGGAAATACTATTAGTAACCTGGTAGAGCAGATGGAGTTGGGGCCAGATAAGAAGGCGGAACTGAAGGAACTATTGTTCGACTTCAAAGAAATATATTCAGACACACCCGGCAGAGCCTAACCCTAGTTCATGATATTGAGCTGACATTATTAGATGGAATACGTTCTAAAGCTTACTGTGTTTCCCGTAGGCAACGAGAAATATTGGCCACTGAGATAAACCGAATGCTCGAGCTAGGAGTGAATGAGCCAGGGGAGAGTGATTATACCTCGCCTCTGATCATGGTTGAGGTCCCAGGAAAGGAGCCGCGGCCGTGTATTGACTACTGGAGACTCAACTTGATTACAAAGAACCAAACATATCCAATTTCACATATTGAGGAAAGGCTTGAGCAAGTCAGCAGTGCCAATTTTATCTCGACTTAGGATTTAGTCAGGGGGTACTAGCAGGTGCCTCTAACTGAGGGGACTAGTGGGCTTGCAGCGTTTATTTTCCCGATGGGAACCTTCCGGCCGAAGGTTCTTAGTTTCGGATTTAAGAATGCCCCCTATTGCTTTTCTGGCCTAATGGACAAAGTGCTACCGGGTATGGAGGACTTTGCTGTCCCGTACCTAGATGATATTGCTAGTTTTTCTTCATCCTGGGTAGACCACATGAAACACTTGCGAGCTGTGCTATGTCGTCTGCGTGAGGCCGGCTTAACTCTGTAAAGGTTGCGAAATGCCAAATGGGGTGTGCTGAGGTAGCTTATCTAGGGCATGTAGCAGGTCAAGGCTGCCGCCGGCCATCAGACGTGAAGCTGGCCGCAATAGATGACTTTCCCCAACCATCAACCAAGAAGGACTTTCGGTCGTTTCTTGGATTGGCCAGTTATTACCAAAGGCATATCCCGCGTCACTCTGAAATTGCAAGTTCCTTGACAGGCACACTTAGGAAGACTGAACCCTAGAACGTACAATGGGATGGTACCAAAGAACATGCGTTTTCTACACTAAAAAAGGCACTGATGAGTCAGCCAGTTTAGAGCATGCCTGACTACTCTAAGCCATTCATTCTTCAGTGTGACGCCAGCAACCAGGGTATGGGTGTCGTGCTTTGTCAAAGGGGAGAGAACGAACAGGAACAGCCAGTACTGTATGCCAGTAGAAAGCTTCCGGTTCGTGAGGAAGACTACAGTGCATCAGAAAAGGAATGAGCCTGCGATGTTTGGGCTGTGCAGAAGCTAGCCTGCTACATCTCCGCCACAGGTTTACAATAGAGACTGATCACTGTCCCTTCACAATGCTACAGTCCATGTCATCTAAAAACGGCCATCTCTTGCACTGGCGCTTAGCTCTTCAACAATACACTTTTGATATTCATTACAAGAAGGGTAACCTCAACGGCAACGCAGATTATCTGAGTCGTTGCCCCCAGTGCCCCGAAGGCTTCAAAACAATTTTCTGCTTTCTGTTTTCGGTTTGAGGCCTATTAACTTTCTGTATTTATCAAACATTGTGTCAAGTGTTTTGTTAATTTTATGTATTCAAGAGTGGCTGAATTGATATTTCCGCATGGTGGGGACCGCAAGATTAAAGTTAAGGTAGAGGAAAATGACTTCCCCAGGTGAAGCTAAGTCTGGTGACTCTTGGTAGGGAATCGCCGTGTGTTTGCTTGTTTTGGGGTGTGCTTTCGGCGCAGTTTCTACAGCCTCAGTTCGTTTGTGTGGAGAATATGATGGAGGGGGTCACCTCATCCCTGCGAGAAATGCTGTCTTGGTCCATGATCATCGGATCCAGTGATCGGGACAAGAATATTAGAGGAAGAGCCGACAAGCTGCAATACAGATCCCGCTGCACAATACCTGCTGGCCACTGCGTCTCGAGATCTTCTGTCCCCGGCGCAGAAGCTGTTATGACCGGCGTCGGGGCTGACAAGAGATTGACGTTCTTTTTGATGTTCAACCAAGTCGCAGACTGGTCGGCGGCCTACGCCCGGCAGGTATTGTTTCTCCCTGGCCGGAGGGTGAGGCGTCTCGCCGCCATGACGCTGTAAGCCGTTCGGGAGACGACTATAAGTGCAGCATCTTCCTTAAAAGATGATGGCGGTGGCCGCAAATAACCCCGCTAATTAAGTGGGCAGTTCAAGAGACCGTTTTAAGCTTGTTTACGACAGTCCTTTTGATGGATGCCGTCATGAGCTTCAGACCCCTCGCCCAGTGGCACACATCGACGAGGAAGAGCCACGCTTACGCCACATGGCCGTGCAGAGACCACGCATCAATATCGGACGTTCATGTGGGCCATGCATGCCTGTCACCCTCGCTGGTTATGTGTAATTCGTGATTGGACAGTGCCATCTGTACGCATTCTCCCATCTAGGGATCTAGGGAGAACATACCCTATATAATGAGCCCCCTCCACGGCTCATTCGGTGTGCTTTTTCGAGTGGAGAGCTCGCCATGTACTAAGAACATCACTATGTAACTAAGCTTTCCTATTAACCTCTCTCAAATGTAAATAAATGTCTGTTGTCTGTTTCTCCTACAAGCCTTGCTCCTCGTTGTAAGAAACGAGTCCGACGGGGTGGCTAGCTACCAATGACGAGACCCACCGGACCCAATACGCAACATGACGTGATGAAGAGAGGTCCGCGTAGGTCTGTGCCAACGATTACGAAACAAGTCTCGGGACACTGGATGGGTTTCAAAACGCCAGCAGGAGGCGAAGTTGGTCGCTTCCGCCGTTGACACAGATGGCGAGATGCAACGTACATGGCCACAAAGGTAGAGATGCCAGGCCAGAAGTAATGTTTGCTGGTGCGGCTTTCTGTTTTGTAAAATCCCAAGTGGCCTGCACATGGGTCGTCGTGAGAGGCTTCGGAGACTTGGTGACGTAGAGAACGTAAAAATACTGGAAGCCAGCGGTGTCCATCAGTAGTGTAAACGTAACAATGGAGCACATTGTTATCAAGCTTAGATTGTCGTAGCTATCAGCGCAATCAAGCATTAGGAGTTGCAGATATGCAATTTGGACATTGGATAATGCGATTGCAATATGGATCATCACGATGGCGTGTCGCGAACTTTTTGTAGCGATTTGAAGCCAGCGTGTTGATAACCACAAGGTGTGATGATGTGAAGGGTGACGCAGTGTCTTGCCCGCCACACGAGCAATCAGCTGACGGACTCGATGATGACTGTGGAAGGCGGCAGCGAGAGAGAGAATCAGCATCTTGGTGTCTTTTGCTAGACTTATAGAGAGCGTCAAATTTGTGCTTTTGTAGGCGAAGCACCCAACTACCGAGGAGACCAGACAAGTTTCTCAGTCGCAATACCCTGCACAATGCGTGATGAACTGTAATAACTGTGAAGTGGAGTCCGTAAAGATACGGTCGAAATTTTTGTATGGCCCAAACGACAGCGAGGCACTCTTGCTCAGTTATGGAGTAGTTCTGTTCAGCAGTTGTAAGAGCATGACTAGCATACGCAATAACTTTTTCCCGTGAAGTAGCATCCCACTGTGGAAGAACTGCACCAATGTCATGGCCCCTCGTGTCGGTGTGCAGAGATGTAGGTGCGTTCATGTCGAAATGGCACAGAACAGGATCGAATGTTTAAACATGCTTGAGGGCTTGAAAAGCACGCTCGCAGTAGTCGTTCCAAGTGAAAGTTGATCCGGATTTAAGCAGCTTCTGCAGTGGCGACACGATGGCAGCAAAATGACTGAAGAAGTGGCGGAAGTAGGATGCCAGGCCCAGGAAACTACGTTAGTGTTTCTGATTTTCTGGTTGAGGGAAGCGTATTACGGCAGCAAGCTCGTCAGAATTCGACCAAACACCATTTTTGCTGACAAGGCGGCCCAACACCTTGATGTTCTTGTTGGCGAAATGACATTTCTTTGTGTTTAGCTTAAATGTAGCCTTACAAATACACGTCAAAGTTTCATCCAAGCAAGCAAGATGCTGACGAAATGAAGGGAAAAATGACGATGTCGTCTAGATAACAGAGGCGTGTTTTTCATTTTAGGCCGCGTAGAACTGTGTCAATCATGCGTTCAAACGTGGCAGGAGCAATAAATTAACCGAATGGCATGACGTTGAATACATACAGCCCGTGTGGAGCTGCAAAGGCAGTTTTTACTTTGTACGCTTCGTCCATAGGCATTCGCCAAAATCCAGACCATAAATCTAGGCTGGAGAAAAAAGCAGCGTCTTGCAGAGAGTCAAGTGCGTCGTCGACTCGTGGCATTGTGTTTACGTCTTTGCGCGTCATTTTAATAAGTGCTCGATAATCGACAAAGAATTGCACCGAACCATCCTTCTTTCAGACTAGCACTACAGGTGATGACCCCGAGCTGGACGAAGGCCAGATAACATCTCGTTTGAGCATATTGAAACTAGTACAAGTTCTGAAAGTATTATTTCCATAGATGCTGGCAGGCTTGCATGTGCCGCTGTTCAAAAGAGGATGAAGATGCGCGTGTAGAGAAAGACGATAAAGTCGTATTGCCATTGTTCAAATCAGTTTGACGTCCTTGTGTGCCTTTATCTACAGGTTTTAGTTACGAAGTAACGTGACACTGGTGGAGGTGCTGGGTAATGGTTTATGCACTCTTACCACGAGGAAGATCTCGGCCCCAACATCGACGCCTTGGTAGAAACCACCAACCTTTGACACAGTCGGCGGCAACAAGTCCTACCACTCCAATTAGGCCCTCTTCGGAACGCTCCGGAACCATGGCAAATGCGACAACTGCAAGCCACTCTGAACAGACCGCGACTCCGCCAGCTCCCTGGCCACCAGCCCCTCGAACCCCAAAGACCTTTCATGGGGAGCCCTACGAGGACGTTGGAGACTGACTGGACTAATACGATCGAGTCGCCATCGCCAACGAGTGGAACGAGCACCGGGAACTGCGGTATGTCTATTTCTACTTGGAGGATTCAGCACGTATTTGGTTCGAGAATCACGAGACCGCGCTGACATCCTGGCCGGTGCTTTGCACTCAGCTGTGAAACACGTATGGTAGCGCCGACCGGAAAGAACAAGCCGAACGTCTTCTGAATTCTCGCAATCAAAGATCAAATGAAAGCGTGGCCATGTTCGTTGAGGAGATGTCTCGTCAGTTCGGTCGAGCGGATTCTGCAATGACGGGAAGACAAAAAGGTACGCAGTCTGATGTGGAGTGTCAAGGAGCAGCTGTTTGCAGCTGCTCACCACCAGCTACCGTGGCGGAATTCCTCGGTGAAACGACGGCAATGGAGCGCATGCTAAGACAGCGGTCTTCGCAGTATGAGTGGTCCGACAACCTTGCCTGTCTGTCAGCACCTTTGGTAACACCCGATACCATGAGCGTGAGAGATCTTGCTGAGCTAGTCCGTAGCATTGTATGCGACGAGCTGCAAAAGCATCACGCACTGATTTCACAGCCGCAAGTAGCTGCTCTAACAGACGTCCTTTGTGAAGGGGTGCGGCAGCTGGTACGACCATTAGTGCCACCTCCAACCGAAGCTCCTCTACTAACGTACGCGGAAGCTCTACGCACTCCTGCACCGGTGCCCAGCTATTTACCCCGACCGACTAGCCTGCAGACGCTGCAGCACTTCTCGGGCCTGCCACACTATGAAAACCAACGACCGACTCTCCTGCAGGTGCCACAGTAGTTCTCGGGCCCGCCACACTATGAGAATCTGCGACCTAATTTGCGGAAATTTAGCGTGTGGCGCGCTTCCGACAATCGGCAACTATGCTACCTCTGTGGTGAGATAGGTCACTTGTACCGGGAGTGCTCGTACAGACAGATGAACCTTCCTGTATTTCGGCCAGACGCTCGCCGGCCCAAAGACGGGGAACGACCCCGCGCCATCGCAGAATACTTCGCAAATCTTCCACGACGCCAATCACGCTCTCCGTCTCCTCGACGCTCTACGTACGCGAATCAATATTCTACTTTCGCTGATGTTGTTGCGGGACGATCCGCTAAGTCCCCAAGCCCACGCCGGACAAATTAGGATCAGTGGGCTCCGGGGGTCGAACCGCTGTTAAGCTACCGTCAAAACAGCCTCCTCCGATCCATCCGCCGACCTTCGATGATTTCTTTCAGCCGACACTTCACATTGCTGACTAATTCGTTTCTGCTGACATTGCCATTCTTGTCGACAACCATCCAGTGACTGCTCTGGCCGACACCGGCGCTGACTACTCAGTTATCAGCGTTAAACTTGTGGCTGAACTCAGGAAAGTCACGACTCCTTGGGGCATGGACCAAACCTTTGGACAGCACGTAGTCATCTCTTGACACCAATCGGGAGATGCACCGCAAGGCTGCAAATCTCTGAGTCGACGTTCATTGCTTCTTTTGTTGTGCTTCCCGAATGCTCCCGGAAAGTTATCCTTGGCATGGATTTCCTTCGCGAGCACGGTGCTGCTATAAATATTTGAGACTGCCTCGTAATGTCAAATGACGACTATGGCCCGAAGCTTAGAGATACCGATCCGCACAAGACTGCGCTTCGCATTGTCGACGACACCATTACACTTCCGCCACGCACCACTATGTTCGTTACTGTACAGGGCAACATAGACCATGACGGTAGTGGTATCGCTGAAGATAACATTTCGGTGCTCTTGTCTCAGCAAATCTGTGTGGCCCGCGGCATAATTCAATATAAGCGTGGGACGACTGAGTTGTTGGTCACCAATTTTAGTGGAGCATGCCAACATTTGGCCAAGCGAACAACTATCGCTCATTTCAAATCTCTTGACGACGAAGTGTGTACGACGATAGCCCCAAATTCTGCAGCCGTTGAAAGTGACACCGCCGTAGCCGATACAGTCGATGTCAATCCGAAGCTGTCATGTGCACACAAAGTGCAAACTCGCAGTATCCTCCGCATGTTTAGCGACTGTTTCACGTCTACATCCAAGATAAAAGAAACGCCAACCGTAAAGCCCCGCATTGTCACTGACCATGCGGAGCGACCCATACGTCAGCATGCCTACCGAGTATCACAAAAGAAACAACAGGCAATACGTTCTCAAGTGAACCAGATGCTCAAAGATGGCGTAATCCAACCCTTGAACAGTCCATGGTCATCCCCCGTCGTACTAGTAAAAAAGAAGGACGGCGCTGTGCGATTTTGCGTTGATTACCGCAAACTCAACAAAGTCACAGAGAAAGACGTTTATCCTCTTCCGCGCATCAACGACTCACTAGACTGCCTCCGACGCGCCCGATACTTCTCCTCTATGGATATACGCAGTGGCTACTGGCAGCTCAAAATTGATGATACGAGCAAGAGAAAACAGCATTCATAAAGCCCGATGGCCTGTATGAATTCAAGGTGCTGCCCTTCTGTCTGTGTTCTGCCCATGAGACAGTCCAGAGGATGATGGATACAGTGCTCTCTTGTCTCAAGTGGGAAGCATGCGTTGTTTACTTAGACGACGCTGTTGTCTTCTCCCAGTAGATTTCTTCCAGAATGTTTATATATACTTCATCTACGCCCTGATTCCGCAGTGTCTGCAGTGTATGCAGACACTGCGACACTGCGGAATCAGGGCGCACTGCGGAATCAGGGCGCACTGCGGAATCAGGGCACTCTTTGCCGCAGTGTCTGCAGTGTATGCAGACACTGCGAAATCAGGGCGTAGATGAAGTATATATAAACATTCTGGAAGAAATCTACAGGGGATCAACTGCTGCCATAGTGCTTCGTAAAGAAAGCAACAGAATACCAATCAAGAAGGGTGTAAGGCAGGGGGGCACAATCTCCCCAATGCTATTTACCGCGTGCTTACAGGAGGCTTTCAGAAGCCTAGAATGGGAACAGTTAGGGATAAGAGTTAATGGAGAATACCTTAGTAACCTGCGCTACGCCGATGACATTGCATTGCTGAGCAACTCAGGGGACGAATTGCAACTCATGATTACGGAGTTACACAAGGAGAGCAGAAAGGTGGGTCTTAAAATTAATCTGCAGAAAACGAAAGTAATGTACAACAACCTCGGAAAGGAGCAGCGCTTCGAGATAGGTAATAGTGCACTTGAAGTTGTAAAAGACTATGTCTACTTAGGGCAGGTAATAACCGCAGAGCCTAACCACGAGATTGAAGTAACTAGAAGAGTAAGAATGGCGTGGAGCACATTCGGCAAGCACTCTCAAATTATGACAGGTAGATTGCTATTATCCCTTAAGAGGAAGGTACATAACAGCTGTATCTTGCCGGTACTTAGCTACGGAGCAGAAACCTGGAGACTAACAAAGAGGGTTCAGCTTAAATTGAGGACGACGCAGCGAGCAATGGAAAGAAAAATGGTTGGTGTAACCTTAAAAGACAAGAAAAGAGCGGAGTGGATTAGGGGACAAATGGGGTTAGGGATATCATAGTGGAAATAAAGAAGAGGAAATAGACATGGGCCGGGCATGTAGCGCGTAGACAGGATAACCACTGGTCATTAAGGGTAACTAACTGAATTCCCAGAGAAGAAAAGCGGGTTAGGGGGAGACAGAAGGTTAGGTGAGCAGATGAGATTAAAAAGTTTGCGGGTATAAATTGGCAGCAGCAAGCACAGGACCGGGTTAACTGGCGGAACATGGGAGAGGCCTAGTCCTGCAGTGGACGTAGTCAGGCTGATGATGATGATGTTGTCTTCTCCCAAACGTTCGAGCAGCACTTGCAGCGACTTAGATCTATGATTGCTGATATTTGCATGGCAGGCCTATCACTGAAACCAGAAAAATGTCATTTTCGTTACAACATAGTTCCTCACCAACCTTGTTAGCCCTGATGGTATTTGACCGCACCTAGACAAAACATTGGCTGTCGCAGATTTCTTACCACCTGTCAACAAATGCGATGCGCGTCAATTTTCAGGCTTCTGCGCATAATACAGACGCTTTGTGCAAAATTTCGCAAACAATTCCGAACCCCTCACTCGTCTGACAATAGAATATGTTCGCTTCGTGTGGTGTCCTGAGCAAACACGAGCTTTCTCCGAGATCCAGCAGCGTCTCCAGTCTGAACCCTTACTCGGACACTACGACGAATACGCCGACACTGAACTACACACAGACGCAAGTAACATCGGCCTTGGTGCAGTCCTCGTCCAGTGGCAAGGCGGCGTCGAATGCCCTATTGCTTATGCGAGCCGAATTTTATCATTTGCGGAGGCGAATTACACAACCACTGAAAAGGAGTGTCTAGCTGCTGTTTGGGCAATAGCTAAATTCAGACCATAGCTGTATTGTTACCGATCATCATGCTCTCTGCTGGTTGGCGAACCTTAAAGACCCTTCCGGAAGTCTGGCCAGGCGGAGCTTACGCCTTCAAGAGTTCAATGTGACGGTCGTAGACAAGCCTGGCCGGAAGCATACTGACGCGAACTGCCTTTCCCGAGCTTCTATTAAGACAGCGTCAGGTGACCACGATCTCGACAGCCGTTTTCTCTGTGCAGTTAATGTATCCGACTTGGCTGAAGAGCAGAAGAACGATTCCGAGCTTCGACAATTCATCGAACATTTCGAAGGCTGTACGCCGCATCCACCACCAACATTCGCCTGCTCGCCATGATCGTTCTGCATTCGCAGAAATAACCTCTATAAATGAAACTTCGACCCTTACGTGACTGAGTACCTTCTCGTCGTCCCACCAGCGTTACAAGCCGATGTCTTGTTCACCTGCCATGATGAGCCTTCCTCAGGCCAGTTAGAATTCTCACGTACCTTGGCCTAGATTCGCCAACACAACTACTGGACTAAGCTCAATCGAGACGAGACGTGAAGCGTTACGTGAAGACGTGTCACGAGTACCAGCACCGTGAAGCACCACATCAGCGTCCAGCCGGCTTTTTAAAGCCCGTCGCTTCTCCAACACAACCGTTACAACAAATCGGCATGGATCTACTCGGACCTTTTCCCAAGTCTCCTGACGGCAACCGCTGGATTGTAGTCGCTACTGAATACATAACGTGCTACTGCGAAACGAAGGCATTCCAACGCGGCACCGCCATTGAGACTGCGTACTTTTTTTATGAAAAACATCGTCCTCCGACATGGAGCACCAGCAGTTGTCATAACTGATCGTGGCACAGCTCTTACCACCCGGATGATACAGGACGTCATGCAGCTTAGCGGCACAGTACATCGAAAAACTACTGCATACCACCCACAAAGCAACGTTCTTACAAAGCGACTAAACATGACGGTCGCCGACATGCTATCCATGCACGTAGACCAAGACAACAAAAAATTGAATGACATCCTCCCTTACGTCACGTTCGCTTATAACAGCGCTGTGCAAGAAACATCTCGATTTACACCATTCTGGTTGCTTCATGGCAGGGAGGTCACTACAATGCTGGATGGCATGCTTCTACGAAACAGACACCAGAATAGTGTGAAGACGGACATTGTGGTGAACTTTCTGGAACATAACGACAGGGGCTTAAAAGCACTTTCGGTCGATTTAAAAGATTTGTATTACTCTTTGCCGCATGAGAAGTTGTTACAGTGTGTTGACAGTGCTAGTGACTCATTTGGTGCTGTAGCCTTCCAGAATCTCATGGGTGTCCATAACAGTAACCTCTTAGAACTTCTGTCCTTTTACATCAAGACGATTTTTGTGTCTTTTAATGATCGTAAATACATACATAATAGTGTTGTCTGCATCGGGTCATGCCTCGCCCCGATCCTTAGTGACATATACCTTGCACATCATGACCGATTGCTGATGAGCATGCTGGACCAAAATATTGTCAGCAAAATATGTCGTTACGTAGACGACTTTTCAATTTTCATTGACTGCAGCGACGCTGCCTGCCAGCACCTAACCGACGATATTGTAATGACTTTTAAAGAATGTTTTAAACCGCTTTTATTGACTCACGAGTTGCCAGTTGACAATAGCTTACGCTTTTTAGATTTGAATTTAATTCTTTCACCTGACCATGTGTGCTGGCTATTTTAACCTAGAAATGGAAAACCCCTTTTACTCTATGACTCTTCCCATTCCAAGTTAGTTAAGCGCAGCATCACAAATCTTTCTCTCATCAATCCTCTTAGAAAATCGTGTCATCATGTCATGCAACGCAGCTTTGCAGCTCAAGCTGAAAGGCTTTTGAGTGCTGGGTACCCAGCTATCCTACTGGCATCTATAGCTGAAAAGCTATTAAAACAGATAAAGAAAGGCTGCAACTCCGAGGCTCAGCGGGAATCTAACGACCGTAAAAGACCCGTAGTTTTACCCTACGTGCATGACATTTCCCACCGGCTAAAAAAAAATAGGGGAGAAACCCAGCGTCAAAGTGGTGTTTTCAGCGCTGGATAAGTTACAGCGGCTTTGCAAAGCAGTCAACCCTCTCAAATCACGTACCACTGGTTGCGCAACTAAGCACAAAACTCGGTTTGTGCCATGTGTAGCGGGGGTTGTTTACGCGATTCCATTCTCATGTGGTATGTGGTATTTCGGCCAAACGGGGTGATGCCTTAATGAAAGGCTAAAAGAGCACCAGTATAATGTTCCCAAAGCAATCCAGGGCCGCAATGGAAATCACTGCCGATATTGTGGATGTACCCCCATGTTTGATCAATGCGCAGTGGGAAAAAAGCACCCGTCACAATTAACTCGAGAAATTATAGAAGCGCATTGTATAGCAAGAGCTGGCAGCACGTGTATTAGCGCCCCTTCTTTGGTTTTATCTGAACATGAAGTGGCCTTCCTTAATCAGGATAACCGCCTATGAATCTGTGATATGTGACGGTGTGATTTTGTGTGTTATCTTGTCGTTGCGTTAGGGTGGTTTTGTATGCTTGCGCCGGTGTACATATTTGATGCAGTTTGACAATAAAGCTCAGTTGGAAGTTAGCGCTCTGTCCTCTTGTGTCGGTCTGCTCAGCCGTTTCTTCTTCCCCATAATGCGCTATACCAGTTCAAGTCAAGACGAACGAATTTATCAGACTGGCAGACGCAGCTCGTAAGCTTGCAGTTGAACTAATCCATAAGCAACAATGCATCGACTCGCTGCGGTACAACGCTCGTCGTCGCGATGTCTCTTACCATCCCGGACAACGAGTATGACTGTGGACTCCCATTCGACAAAGGGGCTGGCCGGGGTCGGGCCGCTATTTAGGTTCCTGTAGAGTTATTTATCGTCTCAGCGAAATGAACTACGTGGTTCTTGAAGAGGACATGGCTCGTAAATCCCGCCGTTCACAAAAGCCACACGTCGTCCATGTTTCGAGGATGAAACCATTTTACCAACGCTGACTATTCGTCAAACTCCCTTAAGTAGACTTACAGTGATTGTGAACACCCCCTTGTGTACCACTTATCGTATGTGTTTTCTTCTCATCTGTTGAATATGTAGTGGCATCGGGACAATGTTCTTTGAGAAGGGGGATAATTCCACTAGTACAAGTTCTGAGAGTATTATTTCCATAGATGCTGGCAGGCTTGTATGTGCCGCTGTTCAGAAGAGGACGAAGATGCGCGTGCAGAGAAACACGATAAAGTCGTATTGCCGGTTTTGAATCAGTTTGACGTCCTCGTGTGCCATTATCTACAAGTTACAGTTACAGTGCAACGTGACACTATCAGCAACGATGTCCTCGATGATTTTCCGCTCTGCAGACAACACTCAATATGGGTGGTGGCGTAAAATTGTACTGCCGTTCGTTTCAATATGATGCACGGTGAGGTAAATGCGACCCAACAGACATCAAATAAAGCGCTGTGCTTTTGAAGGATACCCAACAGTTCATGTATTTGCGCTGACGTGAGATCGGTATTTATTGCGGCCGTTAAAGGAGCCATCGTACCACGTTCATCACTACTCGTAGAAAAAGATGGCGAGTCTGCGTGAAGGGGCACCATAGAAAGTGGTTCGGTATCTGTGAAGCCAACCACACTGGTGCCTTGGGGCAGTGCAAGAGGCAAATAAGTAGGGTTTACTATCGTAACTAATGTCCTGCCATCACGAAAACGCACTAGGCTAGGAGCAATGGTCAGTTCACCAGAGATGTAGCGTCCACACGGTGCTAGCGACACATCACCAGTACTTATCTTATCTGATGTCAGGGCCAGAAGATGCTCCTTACCTAGAGGAATAAAACAGCCATCAGCTGTGACGAAGCGCTGGCTATGAGCATCGTTATCAGACGAAAGAACAGTATCTGACAGGCGAATGACCCTATGACAGCAATATATCACGGCTGAAGCTAAGAAGAGAAAGTCTCATCCTAAAATGAGCGCATTAGTATATGACGACAGAACGAGGAAGTGTATATGGTGAAGGATACCCTCAATAAAAACTCGTGCCGTGCAAACACCAGAACGCTGAACAAAAACTGCATTAGCACAGCGAAGGGGAGAGCCATCATACTGTCACGTAAGATTGAGGGTAGCCCGAAGACAGAGAGTGGGAGGTTCGTAGAAATAGAAGGGAATCCGTTTATTTGGCGGACTTGCGCCTACTAAAGGAAAATATACACATCGGCTTAGCGGGTGGCGGGCAGCGTGTTCGACGGCCGTCGGGGAACAGAATGCCCTACTGGATTGCAAAGCGCGTTCACCATCCTAGATACAGTCGTCGTAAATTCTGGGGCTATCTCGTAATCAACGAATGGTCAACGTGCAGACCACGATCTTCACAGATGAACCGTGGTGCATCCTAAACAACGATAAGGCTGCGTGCCGGCGGTATCGGCATGCGTAAAACTATCCGCAATACGCTTCGCGGCATTGCTCCCCTCCTCAACGTAAGCATCGACCTGATGCTCTGTTTAAAATAAAACAAAAACAAAAGGACAGCCTGTGCGAAGGTAAATGGCACATAAGCGCGAATCACATGCACATAAACAAAACAAGAGATGCAAACAGGAAGCGTCCTTTAGCGCGCATGATAGGGGTTTAAACGGGCAACGTATACCACCTCTTGTCGGGCACGGCGTCGTTGGGATGAGTTAGCCCCATCAGGGACCACTTCATAGTCCACTTCACCCACTTGACGAATGACTTTGTATGGGCCGAAATAACGGCGCATGAGTTTTTTGCCTAATCAGCGGCGGCGAATGGGCGTCCGAACACAGACTCTGTCACCTGGCCTGTATGTTAAATCGCGTCTCCGCAGATTGTAGCGCCTTGTGTCGTTTCGCTGTTGGTCTTTTATGCGCAGACGCGCAAGCTGCCCGGCTTCTTCTGCGCGCTGAAGGTAGGCGGCCACGTCTAGGTTGTTTTCATCGGTGACATTAGGCAGCATGGCGTCCAGGTTAGTAACGGCATCCCTCCCGTGGACGAGAATAAATGGTGTCATTTTAGTGATCTTCCGCACCACGGTGTTGTAGGCGAAGACCACGAAAGGCAGAATTAAGTCCCAGGTCTTGTGTTCTGTGTCCACGTACATAGTGAGCATATCAGCAATGGTCTTGTTCAAGCGTTCCGTGAGACTGTTTGTCTGCGGATTGTACGCAGTTGTTTTCGGTTATCTGTATGACTGTAATGTTAAATTGCCTGAGTAAAATGAGCCGCAAACGCCGTTCCTCTGTCTGTTATTAGTACCTCAGGTGCGCCATGCCGGAAAAGAATGGATTCGACAAAACATTTGGCAACTTCTTCGGCTGTGCCATTCGGAAGGGCCTTAGCTTCAGCGTATCGGGTGAGGTAATGAGGGGCGACTATGATCTACTTGTTACCAGATGTTGACGTGGGGAAAGGTCCAAACAGGTACATACCAAGATGTTTGAATGGTCTCGATGGGAGTTCAATTGGCTTGAGCAATCCATCTGGTTTCGTTGGAGGCCTCTTCCGGCGCTGACATTCATAGCAACTCTTGACGTACCACGCAACATCTGAGGAGAGGCGGGGCCAGTAGTATCGTTCTTGAATTTTGTGGAGTGTGCATGTAAAACCCAGGTGGCCGGCAGCGGGTTCGTCATGTAACGCTTGTAAAATTTCTTCTCGGAGGCTGCTTGGGACGAAAAGAAGGTAAGCTGCCTTATTCGGTGCGAAGCTCTTTTTAACGACCACCCCGTTTTACACACAGAAGGAGGATGACCCACGCTTGAACAGTGCAGGCGGTATGGAGGCCTTTCTTTCGATGTAGTTAATCAACCGTTGTAGGATCGGGTCTGAGCGCTGCTGTAATGCAAAGGTGCTGCTGCTGATAGGCCCAAGAAAGGCATCGTCGTCTTTATGGCTTGGTGGTGCACCGACATGGGCCCTTGAGAGGCAGTTTGCGTCGGAGTGCTTACGACCAGACGTGTAGATCACCTTCACGTCAAACTCCTGAAGCCGTAGGCTCCATCGAGCGAGGCGGCTGGATGGGTGTTTCAAACTGGCCAACCAGTTCAACGAATGATGTTGCGTTAGAACCTTGAAGGGTCTGCCATACAAGTATGGGCGGAACTTTGAGGTGGCCCATACTATCGCAAGACACTCCTTCTCTGACGTGGAATAGTTGCCTTCCGCTTTCGACAGTGAGCGGCTTGCATATGCGATGACGCGCTCGCAGCGCTTGTGCTTCTGAACGAGAACGGCACCTAAGCCGATGGTGCTGGCGTCTGTATGTATCTCAGTTTCGGCATTTTCATCAAAGTGACCCAGCACCAGTGGCGACTGTAAACGTTGTTGCAGTTCTTTGAATGCCTCACGTTGCGCAGCATTCCATCTGAAAGTTGCGTGCGACTTGCTGAGCTGTGTCAAAGGGTCAGCAATGTGTGAGAAGTTCTTGACAAACCACTGGTAATAGGCGCACAGTCCTAAAAATCGACGCACTGCTCTCTTATCTTGCGGCTGAGGAAACTGCGATAGCGGCTGTCTTTTCGGGATTTGGTCGTACGCCATCTTTGCTTATAATATGGCCAAGAACTGTAATTCTTCATAGGCAAAATGGCATTTTTCTTGCTTCAGTGTCAGCCCTGATGACTTAATTGCGTCCAGTACCGTCCGGAGCCCTTTCAGGTTGTCACTAAAGTTGGAGGCGAAAACAACCGCAACGTCCAGCTTTACGAGACATATTTGCCACTTGAGGCCTGCCAATACTGTGTCTATTAGACGCTGGAAGGTTGCTGGAGCGAAACAAAGTCCAAATGCCATCACTTTGAACTCATAAAATTCATCCGGCGTGATGAAGGCGGCCTTTTCTCGGTCTATTTCATCAACCTGAATTTGCCAATACCCTGTCTTCAGATCAATAGACAAGAAGTAAATTGCATCACTAAGACAAGCTAGGGTATCGTCGATCCTTGGTAAAGGGTACACGTCCTTCTTGGTTACGCTATTCAAGCATCCGTAATCGACGCAAAATCGAAGACTTCCGTCTTTCTTTTTGACAAGGACGACCGGTGCTGCCCATGGGTTTTTCGATGGCTGAATTACATCGTCGTGTAACATTTCCTGAACTTGCTCTCGGATGGCCTGGCGTTCACGTGCTGGCACACGATAAGGGCTTTGATGGAGAGGGCGGATGTTTTCTTTTGTTATGTTTCGGTGCTTTGCGAGTGAAGTTGGTCGGACCTGTGAAGAAGCGGCGAAACAGTCGTCATAATGTCGAAGAAGGTTCTCGAGCTGTTGCTGCTTGCATTGAGGCAACGAAGGGTTAATGTCGAATGACAGCTGCGAGTTGTGGGTCTGTGGGATGGTGGTTGCTGGATTCTAAAGGGCGAGGGTGTCACTGACTTCAGCAATTTCATCGAGAAAGGCAATGGGAGCCTTTGGCCAGGTGACGGTGTTCTTGGCTGAAATTTGTTAGCAGCACTGGGCCCTGTCCATTCCGGAAGTCCGCAATGCCTCTTGCGATATCACGGCCAAGCGAAAGCTGCATGTTACCTTCGACGACGCCATGGGCATTTTCGGTAGTACCAGTGGTTACGGTGATTAGGGTAGTTGATCGGGGTGGGACACTGACGTCATTCTCGAGCACACGGAGGGCTGCGCGATTATGTGGTACCGAGTATGAAATTATGGCTTCATCTGAGGAAAGTTTGATGGATCTGGATGCCAGGTCAATAACCGCGTGATGTTGAGTCAAAAAGTCCATGCCGAGAATGACGTCACGGGAGCACTGTGGGAGCACCAAAAAAACCGCAAGGTATGTGTGACCATCGAATGTCACCCTTGCAGTACATCACCCGGATGGGGTGAGGAGGTGGCCTCTCGCTGTGCGGATCTGCGGGCCGTCCCAAGCCGTCTTAACCTTCTTCAGTTGTGCTGTCAATGGCCCGCTGATGACAGAGTAGTCAGCCCCTGTGTCAATCAAGGCAGTTACCGGGCGGCCGTCGATAGATACTTCAAAATCGGTGACACGTGGGCTGGAGTTGCCCGTTTGTTTTGGGTTCGGGTCACGCTTTGTCTTGTTGCTTCGTTTCGCTTCGTCTCGCGGCTTGGGTTGTTGTGCGTTGTCATCGTCGTAGATGATGTGCTGTCTTCATATATGGTCGTCGGTGGAGGGTCTTCAGCTTTTCCTTTTGAAGCAACTTCACCTCCAAAGGGTGCTGGTTTTAGTTTCCCCTACGGGGGCTTGGGGACCTTCTTCGTTCGTTGTCGCTGTGGTTCGATCACGCGAAGCGTGGAAATGGCGGTGATGAAGAACTGCTGGACAAGTATTCTGTTTGGCGCAAGTAGTCTTCAATTGCCGGAGGTCGTTGTCCAGGGCGTGGCCGTGGTGCCCCAGATGAGAAGCCATGCAGTCCCATCCGCCTGTAGGGGCAGTGTCGAAGAATGTGGCTGGCCTCACCGCAGTGAAAGCATAGGGGACGGTCGTCGGGAGTTCTCCAGGTGTCGCATTTTCTTGGGCTTGGGCGTCTCTCGTATATAGGTTGGGCGCGGAAGGGCGGACGGCTACCGTTGGGGCTGCAGGGTACCGTCGAGGACTGGGCTTGTTTCATTGGGGTGGCCACTGCAGTGGCGTAAGTTGTTGCTTCTGCCTCGGTTCCAGTCGTTGCTGATGAAGAGCCAAGCGCCTGCTGGACTTCATCATGCACTATGCCCAAGAGAGATGCTGCTTGGTGGGCTGGGGGGAGAAGGTTGTAGTCGACGCTCTTCTTCTTTAACCACTTCTCGAATAGCTTCCCGCAGATCGTTGGCGGTTAGTCCACCTCGGATCGGTTCCGAGTAGAGCGAGCTGAGCTGAAACGGGCGATTGTAATGCGGAGTCCGAGCGTCCAGGGTCCTTCCTTTCTGTGGTGTGCGATACTTCAGTGAATTCGGCGACGGTTTTAGAGGGGTTTCTTATGAGACCGGCGAAAAGCGACTCCTTCCCCCCTTCATTAGGCATCCGACCTTTTTGTCTTCGGTCGTGTCTTGGCCCACTCGCCGAAAAAGACGTTTCATTTCTCCGACGTACACGTTTAGAGTCTCATTCGGCTGTTGGGTCCTCGATTCTAGTAGCAGCTGAGCCCTTTCTTTTCGCATGATGCTGGTGAAGGTCTTGAGCACCTCAATCTTCAGAAATTCCCAGGTGGTCAGTGTGGTCTCATGGTTTTTATAGGACGTTTTTGCGGGGCTGTCAAGGGAAAAGTAAACGTATTGCACCTTCATTTCTTCATCCAACCTGTTTATGGTAGCCACGCGCTGGAATTGGTCGAGCCATTCTTCTGGGTCTTCAGCGGCATAAACATGAAAAGTTGTGGGCACCCGTGGCTGCTGCAGAATGACAGGGTTGGGTGATTGCGGGTTGCTCATGGTGGCTGTGGCAGCGTCCTTTTGTGGTCGCGTGGGGTCTGGTAGCAGTCCCAGCTGAGGTTGCAGGTTTCGGAGATGGCGGCTGTTTCGAGTATCCGTGTCTTCAGCGTCCTCGTTCTTTGCATTGGCTGTTTTAAGGTGGTTCTTGTGCATACCCCGCACCTCCACCAGATGTCACGTAAGAGTGAGGGTAGCCCGAAGTCAGCAGACCGGGAGGCTCGTAGAAATATTAGAGAATCCGTTTATTTGGCGGACTTGCGCCCACTAAAGAAAAATATACACATCGGCTTAGCGGGTGGCGGGCAGCGTGTTCAACGGCCGTCGGGGAACAGAATTCCCCCCTGGATTGCAAGGCGCGTTCACCATCCGAGATACAGTCGTCGTAGAATCTGGGGCTATCTCGTAATCAACGAATGGTCAACGTGCGGACCAAGATCTACGCAGATGAATCGCGGTGCATCCTGCACCACAATAAGGCCGCGTGCCGGCGGTATCGGCATGCCTAACACTATAGGCTAT
This sequence comes from Rhipicephalus microplus, assembly GCF_013339725.1. Taxonomy (NCBI): domain Eukaryota; kingdom Metazoa; phylum Arthropoda; class Arachnida; order Ixodida; family Ixodidae; genus Rhipicephalus; species Rhipicephalus microplus. The sequence goes on along the minus strand of NW_023611839.1, from coordinate 11,753 downwards.
AGGCTACACGGCAATACGGTGTCTTCACTTTGCGAAAACGGGAACACAAGTCCACACTATTGCGATTGCGGCCATCACAATATCTGTACTTTTTACATTCAGTTTCGGTAGCTTCGCTTGTCCAAATATGATTTGCGGGCTGTTTGGAAGAATAAAATTGTGTTTCCAAGAATAAAATTGGTTCTTGAATGAATTGAAGATGATCGTCTTTGGTGTGAACTGTATATCTTAAAGAATTTTTGCACAGTAAGAGTCTCAGAACCATTTAGTGGAGACGGTAGGCAAGCTTCTATATACAACACGTTGTTTGCAAGAAACTTTGGCAGACCCGCACACAGACACTACGCTTCTCTTTCCAGCAGTATTAGATGTCTCATTTTGAATGCGAAGCACTTCAAAGCGAACTTCGGCGAATTTAAGCGTATCTATCTATCTATCTATCTATCTATCTATCTATGACTTAAAGCTCTCCTGGTCATTTCAGTTATGGTATTGTTACCAAAGTTGGTATGGCATAACACGACTGTATGAAGAACATACTTCACTAGTCATAGCACAAAAACCGCCACATGTATGTCATGACTATCAATAAATACATCTAATGGTCTTGCAGCTTTTTCGGTGGTTTCGCTCACATGTCAAAACTGGTATGGTATGACATGACTGCATGGCGAACTCAAGCGACAGACCCTAAAATCAAAATCATGATGTGCGTGTCATGTGACTACATGCCACACTCATGATATGTTCGCGGCCGTTTCGCTAGCTTTGCATATGCCGAATTCGGTACTACGGGACTTGAGTGAATGACGAAGGTATGTGACTGCTGCAAACATGACAAACCTGAGATGCGTGACATGTAACAACATGACTACATGCCATGCTCATGATGCACTCACGGCTGTTTCTAAAGCTTCTTATGAACCAATTTCGGTACTACCGGACGTTAATGGATGTTGAAGGTATGTGACAGGTGCAAATACGGTAAACATGATATGCGTGTCATATAACAACGTGAGTACATGCTACCCTCATGTTGTGCTCGCAGCTGTTTCACTAGCTTCACGTTTACCAAACTATGCATTACGCGACGCGAACGGATAACTTAGGTAAATGACACACCCAAACATGATAATCACGACATGCGTGCCATGTAACAACATCACTACATGCTACACTGATGATGTGTTCGCGGCCGTTTCGCTAGCTTCACATAAGCCAAATTTGGTATTCGACACATTCGCCGTCTAATGAGGGCGCTAGTGCAAACCCAACATGGCTGTCGTTTGGAGAATCGCGCAAACGGTGCGCCGGCAGCCGCCGCCAGTGTGCCCGAGACTTCTAACAGCGTAGTATTTTCGGCTGCAGCTACTGTGTTGTCCAGGCTTTGCTGAGAAGGTCATTGATTCTAGCATGTATTACGTCCAACACTGCGAGTTGAGAAATGTGTGTGCGGCGTATTATTGAAGGTGAAGAAGTTTGGAATGCTGGGCACATCGTCGGCTGTGTGAAGAAAAACACGTACAGCTTTGTGAACGCTGCTCGTGCCTCGACCAGGGAAGATCAAGAAGCCGCACTCATGCAAAACAGGAAACCGCGCCTTTCACGGCACGGCGTGGGTACAGCGGCATCCAACACATTTCGTGATCCTTGTAGCCGAGCAAGCAAACAATAAAGAGTAAATAATCGTTTCTACGACTCGTAGTATCTGTCCGACTTTGGTAGTTCACCACTGAATTCAGAATCACCGTCGTAAAAATTGCCAGCAACAATATATAAAGCACCAGTGAACCGCCTAAGTGAGGCTGACTGAACGATGGGATGAACTGGCTGCGCGGGCATCCCCCAAACGACAGTTATGACGGCTGCCACATGGTAGCGCCACCTTATTGTGAAAGTTGCGAATTACGTCAAGCCAATAGATAACGACGGTATGTGACTGGTGCAAGCATGATAATCATGAGATGCGTTTTCCACTTAAAACTGTTTTGAAACTCCAAGCCACAAGATGTGAATGGAAGCTTCCAGTAATTATTACATCCTTTCTGCAGGCAGAGAACATGAAATCTAGACTTCGTTTGTCTTGCACCCCGGCTAGAAATTATGCATTTACAAACGAGAAGGGAAAACCATTAGGCAATATTACTACGTAGCTGACATATCAGGGGTCAGAAGACGATAACGAGGAAGTGGTCTGTCGGTTGTGCGTGCTGTCCTCCATCTTAGTCGACGCTATACGCATCGGTTTCAATATAGATTCTAAATAGACACGCCTCATGTCATTTTTACGTGAAATCTTTGTGCTGGTCGTGCTGGGTACTTCCCTGTCTTCATCGCGAAGCTCCGCAACGGCCGCATCATCATAGGTCCAACCATGTCACAGGTTGAACAACCATCGTCTTCACCACCTGCCCTTTTCATGACTTCTACATACGTCGTTCTACCTCCTGCTCGTGATCCCGGTGTGTTTTCCGGTCAGGATAGCGTTGACAACGACAAATGGATCAACCGGTACGAACGGGTGAGCACAAGCTATAGGTGGGACCCGACTCTTATGCTTGCCATTGTGCTTTTTTACCTCGATGGCCCGCTACGGGTGTGGTTCAAGACGCACAAAGCAGATATTACAAGCTGGGACTCCTTTGAAGAGAAGATCCGTGACCTTTTTGGTGACACCGTTTGAGATCGCAGCGCGGAATCAACTGGCGGCTCGTGCACAGACGTCGATGGAGTCGTACGTCGCGTACATTCACGACCTCATCGTCCTATGCCACCAGATTGACGAGCACATGAGTGAGCCGAGAAAGTGGCGCATGTGCTGAAAGGCATAGCAGACGACGCCTTTAATATTCCAGTGTACAACATTGTTGCCACCGTCGACGCCATCATTAAAGAGTGCTGGCGGTTCGAAGAAGCAAGAGTCGCCGTATTACTCAGTGATTCATCCGGCTGCCCAACACGGCCGCAATCTCATCGTGCGAAGCCGCCCGCAAGTCCCCCATGTATGACAATGTCACGCGCATTGTTCGTCAGGAAATCGAAGCCACCTGTCCGGCTCCTCTTCAGCCACTCGTCTTCGCAAAGCTCGCCTCTGTCCAACAACAGCCGTCAGTGGCATTAATACAAGCTGTGGTGAAACAGGAATTTTCAAACCTCGGCCTTCCATCACCATGTCTCTTGACTCGCCCTGAAGTCCCGTCTCACTCACCAGGACGTTCACCTCCAACAATGCCCTTCCGTGTCCCTTCGGAAGGGCGAACACCCGACGATCAGCCTATTTGTTTTTCCAGCCACCAGCCTGCGCACGTTTCTCGCTATTGCGCCGCCGTTGGTTAAACCAACCACGTCAGACCTTCTCTACCTCAGCGCACATGCATCCGACGACCTCTCGATGTTCAGTCGCCGCTCCCTTTAATTTCTATCCGTCGTCATCTTACGAGCCTTCCACTGACGCCCCTTTGCCCGGTCGCCACTACACTGACGTCCTTTCGACCGGGCGCCGCAGCTCTCGCTCCCTGTCCCCGCTACGTCGCCAATGCCGCTCTCCGCCACCTCGGCGCTTTTCATCGCCAAGCTTCTCTGGACGATCGCAGCAGGAAAACTAGACATTCAATCTCATATAGCTGAGGCTACAATACCAATGACAGCCGAAAATCTTCTACTGACGCTTCCCACGCACCACAGCCTGCTTGAAGTACAAGTCGAGCGTGTTTTGTGACCACCCTTATTGAAAAGGGTGCGCATCTGTTTATTATGAGCGCTGCTCAACGCCGCTGCTCACAAAAGATTATGACGCCATCTACGATGCAGGCAATACGTGTTGCCGATGGCGGTACAGTACCAGTAATCGGAATTTGCTCTGCTCATGTCAGCATTTCCGGTGTCAGCATACTTGGCCTTGATTTCCTTTCGGCACACTCGGCCTTAATTGATTGTTCGTCTGTACCCTCAGCCTCGATCTTCCAATCTTTGCCGACTACTCTGCAAAGCCCACCAGCCGCTTGAGCCCAACAACTTTCGTTCGCCTGCCCCCTCAAGCCGTCACGTACATGCCTTTGTCATCGGCTCCTCCCGTTCCTGACGGTTTTTATATCGTTACGCCGATTACTGACGTTCGGATGACGCGCAGTGTTTCTATGCCCCCTACCATAGCGACCGTAGCGGATAACTATGCGTTCCGTCTGCTCCTTATATTTGGTTTCACCTCTCAAGTGTTGCCCTGCCAGATGTCTCTAGTCCAACTAACTGCCGTAACAGAGAACGATGTCAGTGTTGTCGCTGCATGTGTTCCTGATCGAAGCGCAGTCTCACGGTCACCCAGCTCGGATGATGCTATTTTTTGAAACATGATTGGATCGGATATTTCGCCTCACCAGGCCGGCGCTCTCTGCCAGGTTTTGGTCTCATAGAGTGACATTTTCGACACCGATGATCTGGTGACTCTGCGCCCATTCACCGTCGGCCGTACCGCGTGTCAGCGTCCGAGCGAGAAGTGATACAAAAAGAAGTTGCCAAAATGCTTACGAAAAACGTATTCGAACCATCATCGAGCCCTTGGGCATCTTTCTTGGTATTTGTAAAAAAGAAAGACGGATCGTGGCGTTTCTGCGTTGATTATCGCCACCACAACAAAATTACCAAAAAAGACGTGTATCCTCTACCACGCATTGAGGATGCCCTCGACTGCTTCCATGGTGCCACCTTCTTTTCATCTCTCGACCTCCAATCTGGCTACTGGCAAATTGCTGTAGATGATATTAACCGAGAAAAGACCGCCTCCGTTACCCCTGACGGTCTCTACCAATCTAAGGTCATGCCCTTCGGTCTCTGCGACGCTACAGCGACGTTCGAGAGAATGACGGCTACGCTCCTACAAGGATTTAAATGGTCTACATGTTTTTGTTACCTTAACGACGTGATCAATTTTTCACCTACTTTTGCAACCCACCTTGAACGCTTTTCGACCATTCTATTCATATTTCAATGGGCCGGCCTGCAGCTCAATTCCTCCAAGCGCCACTTCGGTCTTCGTCAGATTACCGTGTTGGGTCACCTTGTTGACGCTGCCGGCATACGACCAGACGCGGCGAAAGTATGCGCTGTAACAAACTTCTCAGTCCCACGCTCTGTCCACGATGTTCGCAGTTTTGTGGGCCTCTGCTCCTACTTTCGCCGGTTCGTGTAAAACTTTGCGGCACTCGCACGGCCACTCACCGACCTTCTCAATCAAGACGTCTCATTTTGTTGGGGCCCTTCTCAAGCTGACGCCTTCTCTCAGCCATTCACCGCTCTAACGAAACCTCATATTCTTACATATTTCGTCCCGATGCTCCTAGAAAAGTGCGAACAGAGGCGAGTGGTCACGGAATTGGTGCAGTTTTGGTGCAAATTCAGCGGGGCAATGACCGTGTAATCGCGTATGCAAACCGTCTGCTTTCTAAGTCTGAACGCAATTATTCTATAACACAACGGGAATGCCTCGCTCTTGTCTGGGCGGTTTCAAAACTCCGTCCTTACATGTATTGCCGCCCTTTCCGTGTCATCACAGATCATAACGCGCTGTGTTGGCATTCTTCTCTAAAGGACTCCACTGGACGACTTGGGCGTTGAGCATTACGCCTACAGGAGTATTCCTACTCGGTTCCTCATAAGTCTGGACGTCTCCACTGGACGCCGATTGCTTATCACGCTACCCTGTTGATCAGCGTGACGAATCAGACATCGAGCCTAGCCTCAGTGCCATGTCAATGTCCTAGCTTCTTCAGATTGGTGATAAACGACGTCGTGATGCTGCTCTGCGACAACTTATTGACCATCTCGAATGTGCTCCGAACGACACGTCGCTTCGCATGTGCATCCTCCTGAACGGCACTCTGTACCGTCGTAGCCTCCAGCCAGATGGCCTTGAGCTCCTTCTTGTCGTACCGAAACATGCGCTAAACCGTGCTGCACGAGCTTCACGATGAACCAACGGCTGGTCATCTGGGTGTATCTCGGACGTACTACCGAGTGCGTCGCCACTTCTTTTGGCGTGGTCTCGCCCGGTCCGTTCGCCGTTACGTGTCCTCCTGCGATAAATTCCAACGTACAAAGTGACCTGCTGCACCCCAGGCTGGACTTCTTTAACCGATCTCCATCCCAACCGAACCTTCCTTCCGTGTTGGTATAGATCTTCTCGGTCCTTTTCCCAAATCGAAATCAGGCAACAAGTGGGTCACCGTTGCTATTGACTACGCGACTAGGTATGCCATCACTCGAACACTCCCCGCCAGCATCGCTACTGACGTTGCAGACTTTTTGCTCCACAATGTCATCCTACACCATGGCGCTCCTCACCAATTACTCATGGATCGCAGCCGCGCATTTTTGTCCTGTATAAGCGACCATCTTCTGCGCTGTTCCTGGACGCAGCACGATTTGCCCAGTGCCTACCATCCCCAAACAAACGGCCTGATCAAACGGCTAAGTCGCACCTTCACGGACAGGCTCACGATGTATGTGTCCTCCGACCACCATGACTGCGACCTGGCGCCACCTCACATGATCTTCGCGTACAATTCTTCGCGCCACGACACCACTGGTTATTCACCCTTTTATTTGCTTTATGGCCGTGACCCTACGTTACCACTCGGCACCCTAATTCCAATCACTACAACGCCGTCAACCGAATATGCACGCGACGCTATTGCTCGTGCCAACCACGCACATCAGATCGCCCGCTCTAGACATTTCGCTTCGCAAGCCACCCAGAAAGCCATTTACCACAGCCAGCATGTTCACGTTCGCTTCTCAACCCGATCTCTCATTCTCCTGTGGTGCACAGTTCTTCGAGTTGGCTTGTCACAGAAGTTGTCTCGCTACATAGGTCCTTACCGTATCATCCGCCTGGTAACCGACGTCACCTATGAGGTCATTCCTGCCTCTGAGACCACAAGCCTGCCTGCAACCACACTTAGTGATCTTCTGCACGTCAGCAGGCTAAAATCTTACCACCTGCCTACTGAAGACCGTAATTATTGTGCCCCGAGACGACACTTTTACCGCCGGGGGGGGGGGGGGTAATGCGACGTAGCAGACATATCAGGGGTCAGAAGAGGACAACGAGGAAGCGGTCTGTCGGTTGTGCTTGCTGTCCTTCATCTTAGTCGACGCTATACGCATCAGTTTAAATAGAGATTCTAAATATACACGCTTCGTGTCATTTTTACGTAAGAATATGTCTACTATCAAAATTGCCCAATTTCGAGTCATACACTGATAAGAGATCTCAGCTTTGTGACTAAACTTGATTGCTATCAAGACAACAGGTCCACCACCTGTACTAGGTCGGTCCAATTGAAATAGCCGATAGTTCTTTTAGGTAAAACTTCTGGCCGGTTGAAAGCTAGGATTCTTGCAGTGATAAATTATACGGGGGACGTTGTGAAGACAGGTATGATAGGTCTGTGGCTGCAGAAACAACTTATCTTCAATTTCACTGTGATATCGTAAGTGAACCTATTTTGATGACAAAACTTTAGCAGAAACTGCTTGGTTCAAAATGTCTTTTCTCAAAAAGTCTTTCTTAGACATGTTTTCAAAACAGACACTTTTTTGAATTCGAATTATGCAAAGAACTTTTTGATGGGGTAGATCGGGTTCGCTTTAGAGCCTTATGAGGGTCCGTATCCATATCTTTACACGCTTCCGATTGATCCGTTAGATCACCCTTTTCCGTAGTTTTGGAAGTCTCTGCCTCAGGAAAAACCAATCGCTGACGTGCTCTCGCACTGTCTATCTCCGTACGCTGCGATACCACTGATGCCTGAGGATCCTGACCGTACGTATAGGCTGCACCAAAAATTTGGGACTGTTGATTTGAAACCAATTGTGCCAAGCTTTCAACAAGGTTGTTTAGAGGCATTCTATTGCATTTGCGTAGCCTTATCTATGGCCTCTGCGATAGATGTTGCAAGAGATGTGCCCTTGGCGGTGGTATTACGTGCTGCAACACCTGCATATCCTTTAGATCTTTCCTGCATTTCTGCAACTGCTTCTTTCCGATAGCATCGAAAACGTTCTGCAATATCCAATGTATCAAGCTCATTTTCTATTGCTGTACAGTCTGCAAAGTCTGCAGGGTGCACCCCAATAAATGAGCAGCACCGCTCGTTCTCAGAGCTGCACTCGCAGCTGTCATGGTTTTTGTCCACACCGACGGTATCTAATAACTGTTCGGCACCCTCTGGCGCTATGTCCATATCGCCGACATATCAAAAACTGTAGGGGTTTGTGGGAAAGTGGCTTTACTTATAGATCAGTGGACATGCCTTAATTTCTGAAGGTCGGACTGTTCCTAAAAAGGTGACTATCACCGATTCTGTCGGGGATTTTCCGTCGTTAAATGTACAGGTGCACCTGTACACAAAATTACACCCGCCAACGAAAACAAATTCAGCACTTCTGCAGGGGTCAGGCTTGTGTCTACACCGTAGACTAATCCTTTTGAGCATGCGAGGTGTGGTAGAATAAACGTGCTTACCGGATGCGCTGCTAATTAGGAACACTGCAGGAGCTCAGGAATGCATTCCTGATCTGCAGAACAGAACACGACGCCTCCACGACCAAACTGGCGGACATCGGCGATCTCCTGGAAATGTGAAGTGGCTTTGCGAAGCTCCACTTTTATCGCGTTTGGGTTCTCCATCGGGATAGTGCCCCCATCGGTAGGTAACAGAGCCACAGGAACACTGCGTAACAAATAGTCAATCGGCCAATCCTTGGCTGGAGGGGAAGTAAACCAATGGGAGTGCACTTGATCAGGCGATGAAAATGACTTCAAGATCGAATGACTCGCTCGAGCTCAGAAAGACCGATACATTTACCGAAAATAATAAACTCTCAAGGAGCAATAAGGATACAGCCGCCCTATTCTGAGCCCGGACAGCTTTTTAACAGTCGAGCTTCTCACTGCTATTACGATTGCTAGGATTCTCACAGTGAGCCGAGAACTCTCACGAAAGCAGCCACCCCATCTTCTTTCTTCTCTTCCTTGCTTTTTTTTTAGTCTGACGCCTCTTTTGAATTTGGTATCGCTTCGGTTCACTTACACTGGCAACAAGCACATTACTTTAGTCCAACAGTTGTACTCATCATGTCCATTACTTATCCCAGAACGCCCCCCTCCCCAAGAAAAGTTCTTTTAGAAAAAAAACGTAGCGAAGAGTGATTGATTGATATGCGGTGTTTAACGTCCCAAGACCAGCATATGAATAGTGGTGAGGTCACAAACGCATGCAATGATGTAATACTGGACGGGTGTTAAGTCCTACTCAGATGATCGGCCCCAACATTTTCTTATCCTTGTATGTACTCAACATGCAAATTAACACTCTTGAAGGCCATGAGTTAACCTCAGAACATTGCTATATGAATGTTTCGCGTCACTCAACTGAAGTCCACGCGAAGCTGATTATCAGTTTTATTTACAAAAATGTCGTGTAAAAATTGTGCGGTTTTCCCTCAGTCCAAACGCAGCCTAGCCGAATGAATCGGTGCACAAAATAGATTCCTGCTTAAAGTGTTGCTCTCTTATGCAAGCCTTGCTGCACAGAGTGCGCTTGAGGTATACGAACGAATCCTCTTTTTGGAGCTCAATAGGCTCAATCTGCATCTCCTTCCTTAAGGTCAGATGCTTTCTATGCCGGAACTTGCTTTCATTGCGAAAATTGGAGCAGGATTGTCAAGTACGCCTTTTTTACCACAATGAATGATGAAGCTTGTGCAGGTCTGTTTGGTAGGCGTTCCTTGTATTTTTAGCATATATACACAAAAAAGCTGTTTGGGGTGTCCAACATTAATCCAATAGTAAAAGCATTCCTCTGTCCTATGACTGCAAATGGTCGCTTCCAGTGAATAACGAGTTTGTTGTGGCTCGTTGTGAGAAAAATCAAGGCCCGGTACCCACCATAAGACCACGATGACTATTTGTGTCATAATATTTTTTCTGGAGATGTTGAGGCTTTTCAAGTCCTCTGTACATCACCTGTAAAAATCGGGACAGATGCTTTTAATGTTGAGGATGTAACTGTAGATTGTTTTGGTATAATTAGTGATTCTTAAAGGGAAAAAACAGAAAAGCGAGCCCCGTATCCTCATCGATCTCGTATTTAGTCAAGACTTCCTTAAGTAATGCCAGTGGACCTCGTAAGTGAAGGCCATATATTAGCTCAAATGGCGAGAAACCAAGACTTCATTGTGGCACCTCTCTGTATGCAAAGAGAAGAGGAGCTGTGTACTGATGCCATGGCTTCCGTTGTTCCTGGCCAAGTTTACGGAGCATCTGCTTGATAGTTGCGTCAAACCATTCAACCAATCTATTGTACATGGGATGGTACGAAGTGGAACTCAGGTGTTAGCACGATAATATTGTTACACGACATCGGTAACGAGAGAGCATCGTGAATCCGTGGCAGCGGATACACGTCCTTACGTGTTTACTTTATTTAAATGATGGTTGTCTACGCGGAAGCACCAGCTGCTATCCTTCTTCGTTACTAGCACGACCAGCGATGCCCATGGACTGCAGGAAGGTTCGATGACGTCTTTTGTGAGCATTTCTTCAACTTTGTGCTGAATAACTTGTTGCTCAGCATTAAAAACGCGATAAGGACGTCGTCAGATGGGGCTGGCGTCTCCAGTGTTAGTCCTATGAGTTACGAAGAATGTCTGACCCAAAGGGCAGTCATCAAAATCAAAGATGCCATGGTAAGATTTCAGCAGTTGTCGTATATCAGCTGTCTGTGCTAGAAGGAGGTCAGAGGCGATTATGTTGTCGATGGTGGCATCTGCTGCACTCTTCGAGGAGGAAAATGGAGCAGAGGACGAAGAAGATTCGGCAACGAACGCCGAAATTGCAGCATTTATATACGAAATTTGTCAAAGTAATACACCATCTGGGATAAATTAAGTGTACCAGGTGAAGTTTAGGATCGGAAGAGATGCCGTATTTCGCGTGACTGTCAAAAGTGTGTGAGGCACGGCAACACTTTTGTCCAGCAGAACGTCAGCAAATGGGGTCAACATGTGAGCACCGTCGGGAACAGGAGGGGCTGATCTCAGGTTCACGTAGGTAACGGCTTGAGGTGCTAGGCGAACGTGATCTACAAAACACAAACGTGGTTGAGCTGGTGCTGGATCGTCATGGTAACACGATAAATCAAGTTGAAGCATGCCGGTTCCTCAATAAATAATGGCAGAGTGGGCGGATAAAAAGTTCATGCCGAGGATATGTTCATGGGAACATTTCTCGGTCACTAGAAACAGCACTGTCTTGAAGCGATCGGCAACACTTATACGTGCGGAGCACATTCCAAGCATGGGAAATGTGCCACCATCGGTGACCTGGATGAGTAATACTGTGGGTGGCGTTAGAACTTTCCTAAGGCGGCAACAAAATTCTGAATTCATCGATAATATGTGAGCCCCTGTGCCCACAAGTGCAACAACGGGTGTGTCGTCTACTTCAACGTCAATAAGGATGCGTGGAGTCGGCAGCATGCTCAAAGGATTCGGCGGGCAAGTCGTAGATGCAGCATCACCGCCGGGAGCTGCATCATCCAGTTGTCCCGCGGCAGGTGGTCAGTTGTCGACGTTGGTCGGCGAAATTTGTGCGAACGAGACGACGGGCGACGGGAGAGTAATTACCGGAACTGGTGAGCATGCGAAGATGGAGAACGACGACGATATGGCGGCATAGAAGAAACGTCTTTACT